>CAIGRO010173139.1:0-14018 GCA_903798355.1 Fraxinus baroniana
CTTGGCGACCCTTCACCATTTTCGACTGCTGCTTTTGGGAAGGGAGACTGAGGGTAAGTGCCGAGAAGATGAAGATTGGGTTTTATGTTTAGGACGTATTATTTACCTGATGAATTGTTTAATTAGTATTAAAAGGGTATTTTTCAATTTGGTATTCTTTTTACCGTATGGGACCTAATTTTCCCTTATTATATTGAGGTCATGGTCCCCAATTATTGGTATTCTTGAGTTTCTCTTTATCTCCATCAATAGAGAGCAAAATCAAAAGATGAGATCACCAATCAATTGGAAGTTATGACCCATTCAGGCAAAGAATTATAAATCTATGGATCGAGGTACGCTCCCGCTTTAATTTTGTTCTTCTCATTGATTTCAATAAGGATGATATTTATGTATGAGAAAAGGATTTGTTTTAGTATATGGATTGAATCAATAATCCCTTTTCTATTTTCTATCAATTATGTTTAGAATGGAGATTCCTTTCTCCATAATATTTCATGTAACTCCGTTGTGTATACAGAACATTGTACACATAGAAATGGACTGAATATAGACATAGGTGTGGTCCAATTTTTTTGTCAATATTTTATTCATGTGGAGCCCACCTCTCACGTGAGATTCTCGTAGGAATTCTTCATGTTTGTTGTTTCTTTCGTCAAAACCGAAAAACTTTAAAATGAACTTTTTTCTACATGTTCCCCAAGAATTAAATTTATTTAAATATGCTATACAACAAATTAAGTACTAATCCAAGAATAAAAATTAATATTCTACTCTTTAAAAATACAACTAAATTTTGTCAATAAGTTAAGAGACTTGACCATAAAATTTTGTTTTAATCAAGATTACCCGATTTCTAGTTATGAGATTTTGAGAATAGTATTAAATAATCCTTTTGAAGTGCAAATTAGCAATAACATGCTTTACATCAGATAAAGTAGCCGACCAACTTTCTTTAAAACCAGAGTACTTAGAGATGTTGAACAAACATCAAAAGCTGCAAAAAGTTGGTTGAGGTTATTGGATGGACGAGCCTTACTGTTTTGACTATGATTCAAAAGCTATGATATGAACATCCTGATGAACTTAAATCTAATTCAAAAGAACCAAACTGATGTGTATATTGCACTGTATTTTGTTGTATATACAAAGAAAAGTTACCAAAAGGCAAAAGGAAACAAAAAATTACAGAACAAGGCGATTGAAATTGACTCATCCCAACATATTGCCTTGCCCCATCAGAATTGTGTTGAACAAGCAGAGATTGATCCTTGGGAGAGCATTTGTAATCATTTCAAAAATCATAATCTATATCTGATACATTATGAGAGACCGATTTTTTGACTAGGTGCCCTTGCTCGTCGTACAGATCCAGGTTTTCACAGGGAGCTGGGAATACGGTCCCTGTAACACGACCTTCAACAAAAGCACACTGGAATATATGCTTCTTCTTATACGTAATTCCTACCGACATATCCCGGAAACTGACATTTCTGACTGGAATTTCTTCACTACCTTGAATACGGACTGGCACACGAACTCCCTCGCCATGTATTGAACTGTAGCTTATGTCCTCTAGAATTGGAACAGCCTTAGGGTCAAACCCTGCATCTGGATGTTCATTGTAATCTGTTTTGATGACGATCCCCACGCGAACATTATCAAATGTCAGATTTCGATAGATTATATTCCTAACATATCCTCCTCTTCCAGGGGCTGTCTTGATCCGAGCAGCACGTCTTGAGTTCCAAACAAGGACATTCTCCACAGTGACATTTGACACCCCACCAGACATCTCACTGCCTATTGATACGCCCGCACTGTTATTCAGGAAGGTACATCTCAATCACTATCTAAATGTACGCATAGTAACCATAATTTTACATCAATTGGAATGAAGTCGATGACGCATTTTGATAGAGATAGACAACAAAATGTTGAACTAGGCATTCATCAAATAAAGAATTAGTAGATCTATAAGCTGACAAGAACTGGAAACTAGGCCACTAGGCAACTATAGATTCAGCCTGCAACCAGTAAACAGAAATTGCAATCAAGGGTAAACGGGATCTCTCACCTGACCATTGAGCGAATAACAAGGTTCCGGAGCAGTATATTCACTGAAGGCCTTTGATAAGCAATCCCATATTGATCCCAGCCACTCTTTATTGCTATACCATCATCTCCCACACTTATGTAACAGTCTTCAACTACCATATCTTTGCACGAATCTGTTTAACCAAATTAGATAATCCGAAAATAAATAGATAGCTACAAAGTAAAAAAAAAATCTAAAAGAAATATAAATGTCCACCATGGTATCGACAGTAGAAGTATGGCAGGTGCTGTTAATCACATAGTCAAAACAATAAGGCTCATCCATCCAATAACTTCATACAAGACGAAGCAAAAGAAAAAACTTACTACCTGGATCTATGCCATCAGTATTTGGAGCTTCAAAGATAGGTGCCAAGATTGTAAGATTTCTAATCACCACATTCTTGCAGTCGTAGGGATGTAGAGTCCAAAAGGGAGAATCTCGTAATGTTATGTTAGATATCAGGATGTCCCTAGACCACATAATTTGCACGAGTGGCCCTCTGGTGTGGTTAAGAAGCTTCTGTCGATACTTCTTCCACCATGTTTGACCCTGGCCATTAATGGTGCCGTTATGCCCTGTTATCAGGAATGTTATATATGCATTCAGATGAATAGCATATAATTATATCTACACAAACCTTGGACACCCCCAAAATCTTGACTATATAACTTTTAAACCCACCCATGGAAAGTAGAAAAAGGTTAATGCATCACCAGGAATCATTTTAAGGGTGTGTTTGAGGTACATTATTTTGGAAGAATGTATTCTGAAATAGTATATTGATGGAGAATGTGTGGTTGAAAAAAAATGAAAAGTTATTGATGTGATGAAAAATATTATTTTATTGAAGAATGTGTGGTTGAAAATGAAAAGAAGAATGAAAATAACATTTTTAATGTAGCTCAAACAGGGGCTAAAATTTTTGGGTTTCTCTATGTGAATAGATCAGGCACAATCATCCATACACATGACAAAAAAACAATTGTGAACTGAGACTTTCTGAGCTTCTTTTGCTCACAAAACTTGGGGCATCTTTGAAGGAAACAAACAAAGTCAGGGAGACAGAACAAGGTAACTGTGTTCCGTGTTCCGTGTTCCGTGTTCCGTGTTGAACGGACATGGACAGAGTAAGACAAGATGACACAGCCTCAGCACCAAGTTTGTCCAGAAAAAATGATAACTACCAAGTCAAACAATGACTTATTTCACACAAAGTTTTCAATCTCAAAAGGTGTCGTAGAATTATATACTTCACATTACCCCTTTAAACGTTTATAACAATCCCAACTTGAAACAAAAGATACAAATTAAAGATATCTGAGCACCAAGAGCATTGTGAGATTATTATTGTTCAGTTTATTAGCTCTTAAAGTTTTAAGGTACACTTTACCTTTTAATGCATAACATTTTTAAGTTGCAAGTTCCGTTGTAAAATGAAAATGAAATTTTTAATGTAGCTCAAACAGGGGCTAAAATTTTTGGGTTTCTCTACGTGAATAGATTAGGCACGATCATCCATACACATGACAAAAAAACAATTGTGCACTGAGACTTTCTGAGCTTCTTTTGCTCACAAAACTTGCGGCATCTTTGAAGGAAACAAACAAAGTCAGGGAGACAGAACAAGGTAACTGTGTTCCGTGTTCCATGTTGAACGGACATGGACAGAGTAAGACAAGATGACACAGCCTCAGCACCAAGTTTCTCCAGAAAAAAAAAAATAACTACCAAGTCAAACAATGACTTATTTCATACAAAGTTTTCAATCTCAACAAGGTGTCGTAGAATTATATACTTCACATTACCCCTTTAAACGTTTATAACAATCCCAACTTGAAACAAAAGATACCAATTAAAGATATCTGAGCACCAAGAGCATTGTGAGATTATTATTGTTCAGTTTATTAGCTCTTAAAGTTTTAAGGTACACTTTACCTTTTAATGCATAACATTTTTAAGTTGCAAGTTCCGTTGTCGTGTCGGAACTTGCGATACCTGCATCTATTTCTGATGTGGGAGTAGTATTTGTTAGCAGGAGAAATCACTTCCTCTTAGTAAGCTCTTTTAACAACCAAACGTAATCAGTGTATAAATTTACTTGAATTTAATATTTGATTGGACTAAAGTGAGGAAATTTAAGAATATACTCTTTCCACGCTTCCCTCAAAACAAGCAATGATGTTCTTTCACAACCAACGATACTCCATAGAGTTGGTATAATAATGCTAACATCAATGGTTCAAATAATAAATCTGTACTTACCCGAACCACTCAACCCACCCACCCCCTGAACCAAAAAAATATAGATAAATGAATAACCTCCTCTCTGAAAAGAAACAATGAAACTCCCAAGTAAAAGCCTACCTGTAATAACAACATCTTTGAGATTTTGACCATGTATTAAACTTCCATATCTTGGTCCAGGATGCTCTCTTCCATACCCATACGAAGGCAATGGAGGCATCAGAGGCCAATACTTCTCATCCTACAGAACTTTGCAAATGGAAATAAGAAACAGAAAATAATATCCTCAGTTACAAGAATGATGAAACTTTGAAACTTCCATGACTTGTACAACTTTTAAGCAGTATAAAAATCATAAACGACATCAAGAAATATTACAAACAACATGTCAAATAAAGGACAACGATGGCTTATCTTCAAAAAAGCAGAGGACACTACATGTTAGCACATTGGTTGAAATCACCAAGCCATATGGTGCAAACTTATCAGTCATCAATGAGAATCAAATGCAGCTATGCTATCTAGCATGGATATCTGAAACTCAACTTAATAATCAATGGACGATTTTTTTAACTACATTAAGAATCTTACTTTTAAAAAAAAAAACCTCTTTGCTCGTACCATCTACAATTCTTTCACACCTTCTAAGTGTAGGAATCTAAACAATCTAATCTTTAAAAGACTGGGCATGTCGATAAACAATTGGGCATTTGGATTGAAATAATAATTGACATTCTATCTTCCGCTTTCTTACTAAGTAAAACTGAATGAGTCTTACAGGGCTTTCCACTAGATAGATGTTACGAGATGTAAGGCGCTTGAGATTTTTGAGGCCACACAGTACGATGAACAACAAAATAGAGAGGAGGGGGGAAGAAAGAGAGACTACAAAGAACTCTCCTTCTTCTCTATGTATGTTGTTCTATGTATAATGCTGCATCAGAATTTTATTCTTCTTTAGTTATAATCAAAAGCATTAGACATCAATCTTAATGGAAAATGTGGCAACAACACCTGGACTGTGTGTTCTGCATAGAAGGTCTACCTGTCCCACTATATCATGATCAGTTGTGCAATATCAAGCACCAATTAGTTTCATGTATAAACATACACACATCGAGCCCTTCCGACTCTTGCCCGCTTGCATGCAACCCATTTAAACATTATACATCATCCTTTTTTAGTGAATTAAAAGAAAAATCAAGGCATCATTTTATCACCATATTTATACATGTGTATTGACATTTGCACTCTCCTCTCTTTTTAAGAATTTACCTAAATTAGAACATGTGATGCAAAGAATGTCTCAATAACAAATTTAAAAAGAAAGCATGTAAAACTAGCATTTATGTAAGGGTGGTTCTACCTATAGTTATTTATGAAGTTACGTAGCCTGTGTTTGGATACATAAGATTTATAAATGAATTATAAATGGACACGGGAGGCCCTACATTGAATCCCTGTTGTTGACCTGCTGACACAGGTGTCAGCCTTTAGCAAAATGTTTCAAATTTTTGTCCCAAATTACATCTGACATACATTTGATTTTTTGTGTAATTATCAATTCCACCTTTGACACAGTACTCAATGCACAAGGAAACCCATTGCAAGGGTAAATTGGTATATACAAATACCTGGTTTAGGGGCAAAAATGGTATGTAAATAAAAGGTTCATATGTTGGCCGATAAATTGTTCATAATGGATATATAATTAGTCTCCAAACATAGGCTTATTATGCTTATAATTTTCTTCAGGATAATTCTTGGTTGCGCAATTGCAAAAATACAAACTTTTCTTTTATCTTTTCCAATCCTTAACAAATAACGTTTTAAATTTAGACTCATTTAACAGTATTTGGAAGATTTTGCACCATATGAAAACTGTGCATAATCAAATAAAATAATGGCAAGTGGAATCTTTTGTGCATACCTAAAGACCTTACTCATAAGAGTGCTGCAACCTCGTTAAAAAGGAAAAACTTACAAAGTTTGTGGTGGTTTCTAAGGATCTAGTTGCTCCGGCGGTTCATGTGGCAAACGACGAAATGAAACTCGGCCACGGTGGATGTGATTACACTTACAAAACACGATCCTACACTTCAAAATTGAAATCCATCTACCCATTTTCCCTAATTCTAAATCGCGAACCCTAAATCAATTTGCTTCAACAATCTCTTCCAATTCGATTGTTCAAGACTTCGAGATTAGCAGAAGCTCTTCATCTTCCAAGCAACATCAGACCCAGGTGTCGGTGATTTTCAACTTATAAACTGTCCACACATAAAAGGAATTGAAGTTTTTCGAGTGTTCTGAAAATAAGCCAACTTTCGAAAAATGAAGTGAAAGTCGCCTGGGAAATAGAACCCGCCGTGTTCTGGTGCCTTGAAAAGAAGAAAATAAGGAATTGTGTATGGCTTTATATAATTTTTTGGATTCATTTTTCTTGGCTGTGATCGATGAAGAGTGGAGCAACTTAGTAGAATCGCTTGTTTGTTGTAGTTCATATGGTTGTAATAGTTGTAACTTGGCTTCATGAACTTTGTATTATTCAGAATACGTTGAATGAATGAATCAACTTCCTAGGTGCGTGATGTTTTCTTGTTTTGGATTGAGTTTGATAATGTTGAGAGTTGGGCAGTAATGTGTGTGAATTAGAAGTTATTTTTTTGGTTATTGGAGATTGAGATTGATTGAAGTGTGTTACTGTGACTCACTAGATTGAGTTGAATAAACATTGAGGGGTATAAATCTGGTGCATTAGCAGATTGAACAAGTGCATCATATTGCTTTGAACTTTTAAGAAGTTGTTGAGAATTCAGTTTGTGCTGAATTTGATTGCTGTGATGCATCAGATTGTCCCAATTAAGCTATGCATTTACAGCTTTCCCAATCTGATGCAACAAATGAAGAATTCTTGAGCCGTGATGCCATAAAACTGAGTTCACATCTTTCAACTGACTATTAAAAAATATCATTTCAAAACATCCTTTCTTTACAGCAAATTATAGAAAAATAGCAGGAAATGACAGAGATAAGGCTTGCAAGGGTATCATACCCGTTTGAATGCAAAAAACTGAAACTATGACAATAATTACTTCCATAACTAAAAATTTGTAAATAGCTACTGTGGTGATTTTTGTGTAGTGCTTTGGGTACTGATGCAAAATACAGCAATTTGTTTGAGAGAACAAGAAAATAAATCAATAAACAACAAAGAAGAAGAAGACACATAATTTATCCTGGTTTATATCACAATTTATGATCCTACATCCAGACTGGGTGATGCTCTTCACTATGAATCAGAAAATAGAGTACAAAGGAGATGAATTACAAATCGAACCAGAAGAAAACTGAAGTTTACAAGGTTACAATCTATATATATAGGAATTTTCCTATTAACTTCTTTCTCTGATCTGTTTCCTCTTTTTCTCAGACCCATACTAAACGTGTTGCACCACTTCCTTCAATTTTGGTCATGATCTAAAACTAACCCATTTATTTGCCTCTATGTGTCTCCAATAAGAACTCCACCAAATTCTAGTTTTCAGCTCTATATTACACCTGGCAAAGCCAAATAAAGACAGCACTACAGAAACTTAATCCCAAGTTTCTCTAATTGATTTAAGTTGAATCAAAATTCACAGCTACTGATAAAGCAGTTCACCGCTTCAACAGGTTCTCTCGCAACCATAAGTGTAGGCATGAATTGCATTCGATGTTCTTCACGCGTGTTTTGGCTCAAAGATCTCTTCCCTCTTACAGCTACCATTTTACCCTGTGAAACCATGGGAAAAAAAAATCCAAACTGTAATGATTAATCGATATGTCTCAATTGTATTGAACTGGTGCCTCTTTATCAACAAATCATATGCAGCGTCACCAATTCGCTTTGAAGCACATCATCCACAAAATAAATGAAACATGAGTCTGTCCTTACTACCCAGTTGTATAATCATCATCAGCAAAATGACATTCCATTCTCTATCGATCGTCACCTCAGCCATGTAATCTTGAAAACAAGTAGCGGCCTCCAAACCAATATCGACTCCTTCCTCCCTTTCCTTTATACTACACCAGATTCTACAATTTGGCAACAACATTACACAATTTCAAGATTGCCCTTCTTCATTGAGTCTCATTCCCAATCTTGTACACATCAGTGGCAGAGCAAAATATTCTATTAAATTTGTTATATTCTCAAAAGAAATTATCAAACTCCAAAGCCATGGGATTTTTCACACCGCAGGGATTATTAATCGACCTCACATAAGCTTTTTCTACAAACTCACAACAAAGCTATCTGTATAAATTAGATTCAACAGGTGACTTGAAATCACAAAACAGCTCCCAGGTTTTTAAATTGACACCACCAAAGAGCCCAAAATATGGAGACCCTAAAGGGCATGCAACTGCAATTGGAATCACCACCATCAGAGAATAAGCGTAATTTTCTCAATCACCAAGTGTGGTGGAATCGATTTGGGGGAGGGTGTTGCGTGAAATCGATCTAAGGCGTTTTTCGAGTTGGAATTGGAGATGAATGGTTTCATGGATTACGAATTGGGAGAGAATTATCGTGTTTTACAGGAAGAAATCGCGTCCAACATAGCATTATTCACGCTGTCGACTGCCAGTTCAGCAGCCGTCCTGCCACGTCAGACGATTTCAAACGGTGGAGATGGTGGGTGATGGATGGAGGGAGTCGTCCGAAAGTTCAGTCACCGTTGAGAAGCAATATGAAGTTGAGTGACCACAACGTGACAAAGTGATAAGTTCAGTGACTAACCAAACTTTTTACTCGCGAATTACATAGTAGTAGGACGTAATTGAAACTAATAAAAAGTTTGAGGATGCAATTGACTATAATAATAGTTGGAGGATGAAATTATAGCTTTATTGAATAGTTGAAGGATGAAATGGATGGTGTAATTGACGATATAAAAAATCTCGAGGATGAAATTAATGATTTCGAAACGTTGAACGATGAAATTGACAATGTAGAATAGTGGAAGGATGGATTTCACTTTTTAAAATAGTTAGTAGATGAAATATGTGATATAAATTTTCTTTATTTAATAATTGAAGGACGAAATTAATGAAGTTGCATAGTTAGAGGATTAAATTAATGTTTATAAAAGTTAGAGGATGAAACTTACGAAGTTTCATATTTGTAGAATAGTTGTGGGATGAATTTTAGATATACGATCATTTGAGGACAAAATCTAATTAATTAACAATTTGAGGATGAAATGGATGATATAGTAAAGTTGAAGGATAGAGTATCAATGTTGAATAATTGGAGGATGAAGTTAATTTTAATAATAGTGAAAGATGATGAAATTGATGATTGAAATAGTTGGAGGATGAAATTTGTATTATCTAATTATTGAATGATGAAATTATTGATTAAAATAGCTGGAGGATGGAATTTTTATTAGTAAATATGCAATTCAGTCCTTCTATTCTAGTATATCAATTCAATCCTTCAACTATTCATTTCTGGAAATTGAGTAATCCAACTATTAAGATCATTAAATTTCATCCTTTCACTATTAGAATCATGCAATTGGGACTCCAACTAATGGGATAATTGAATTTCATCCTTCTACTATTAAATAACGCAACTAGGTATTTCAACTATCATAAAGATATAATTAGGTACTCCATCTATTAGAATAGCAAAATATCGTTCTTCATCTATTAGGATCTAGCAATTGAGTCTTACAACTTATTTGATCATGTAATTCGGTCCTTAAGCTATAAGATTTGTACAATTGTGTACTCAAACTATTATAATCACGAAATTCAGTCCTTCAATTAATCGAATTGTAGATTTCTGTCATTCAACTATTGATTTCATGCAATTCGCTCCTTCATTTATTTGAGAACTTCATTTCGGTTCTTTGTACTATTAGAAAGGAAAGATTTGGTCCTTGAAATATTTTAATTATGCAATTCAATCCTACTCCTATTATAATTGAACAATTGGATATTCCAACTACTTGAATCGTGCAATTCAATCCTTTATCTATTTGAATCATTCAATTGGGTAATCCGACTATTTGAATCAAGCAATTCAGTCCTTCAGCTATTATAAAGATGCAATTGGGTACTCCATGTATTAAAATAATGGAATTCAGTCCTTCATCTATTCATTTTCTACTATTGGATCCTTAAACTATCGTCCATCATCTTTGTAATCAAGCAATTGGGTCCTAAAACTATATGAATCGTTCAATTCGATCCTTCAACTATTAGAATCATGTAATTTAGTCCCAAATCGGTCAAAAACCTTGCCTGCTGGCTGGGTCGATTTTCTCGTTCGAGGGGTTTGGGTCCGCCCGGGTCGTGGGCAAATTAAAACCCAGCTCGACCGGATTAAATAAAAATATTAAAAATTTAATTTACAAAAAAACTGATACCTAAAATTTAAAAATCAGATGTTCAAATTTATTCGCACCTTTTTAGTCTATGCCATCCACCATTCTGCAAATCTTGCCCTCGCATCAGCCGCTCGTCACTCGCCACCCACCATCGACCAATAAAAGGTGTGTGCATCTAAAAATCTGAGCTTTTCTTTGCATAAAAGGGCAAATGTGTTCTTGGGTTTCAGTTCCAATCTATGTTAAAGTTTACACTACAAATAAACCATCAGCATAACTAATTCTCAGTGGAATTCACAACACGGTTGTTCTGTCCTTGGAGGAATATAATTTGTTAGCCAGCTGGCAATAGAGATGTTATGCAAAATAGAATATTCGCTTTATATGTAATTTGAGTGTGTAGGTTTAATGTGTATATAAGACAAGCTTCAGTAGATTAGAATTGTAATTCTTCTGTCACTTTTTTGATATATAATATTCAGTTTTCTTTCTTGGTATCAGAGCCTCAAAATGGCCAACGCCGATACAAGTTATCAGACTTCTCCAAGCTCAGTACCTGTGGTTCAAGCGGGTATAATTCAAGCTTCACCTTTTGGAATGAATCTCACCCAAACTCCTGCAGTAAAACTAGACAAGAATAATTTCTTGTTATGGAAGAACATAATTATGGCAACGATTAAAGGGCATAATCTTGAAAGCTACTTGCTTGGAACAAAGCAATGCCCACATGAGTTCATAGCCACACAAACAACTGTCAATGGAGGAGAAGCAGTTGAAATTACTCAAAATCCTGAGTACAGTAAGTGGATTTCTACTGATCAGTTGCTTATGGGCTAGCTATATTCATCTATGGCTCCTGAAATAGCAATGAGAGTTATGGGATGCACGAGCTCAAACACACTGTGGACGGCAGTTGAAGAAATCTATGGAATACTCAATAAATCAAGGATTGTTTTCCTTACTGAAGAGATGCAGAGAACTAGAAATGGACCAATGACTATGGACCAACATCTCTTCACCATCAAACAACTGGCAAATAATCTTCAAATTGCTAGAAAGACAGTGGATCATGGTGATCTTGTCACTCAGGTATTATCAAGCCTAGATAAGGAGTACACCCCCATTATTGTACAGATTAACAGCAGGGAAAATATATCATGGCATGAACTTTCATCTGTGTTAATGACCTTCGAGAGTAGGCTTGAATACCTCAATCAGGTTAGAAGCAACTTCACCTCCCTTAATGTTACACAGTCAAGTGTGCAACTCACTCAAAGAACAAGTTCAGGAGATGGCAGATTTCATGGAGGAACCAATAGTGGTAGGTTTATGAATTTCAAAGGAAGGACAAGAGGTAGTGGCAGAGTCGGAAGGCCAAGTGAAAGTAAGGGGCCTTACCAAATTTGTAGGATGACAAACCACACAGCAAACTAGTGTTATAATAGATATGATGATAGGTTTATAGGGAGCGGACCTGCTAATCAAAACCAGCAAAACTTCAGCTCGACTCCTGCGGCATATGTAGCCACACCAAGGATCTTTGAAGACTCAGCGTGGTTTGTAGATACTGGTGCAAGTAATCATGTCACACCAGACAAAGGTAACATGTCAAATGCTCAGAGATTTGAAGGTAAGGAGAAATTATCTGTTGGCAATGGAAAATGTTTACAAATTTCACATATTGGAAAAGGATTTATCCCTTCATCAAATGATAGAAACCTTGCACTCAATAATTTATGTTCCAGAAATCAAAAAGAACTTGATCTGTATTTCTCAGTTTACCAGTGATAATAACCTATTTATGGAATTTTATCCTGATTATTGTCTTATAAAGGATCTGGAAACCAGGAAGACGTTGTTGCGGGGAGTGCTTAAAGATGGGATATATCAGCTCATGTTATCTGGTTCTAATTCAAGTTTTTCAACCAAAGAGTCCGCCAATCAAAATAATTCCAACTGTCTTGCTGTGAGTTCTAGCTGTGCAGAGTCAGCAAAATGTGCCAAGCTACGAGATTTTGAGATTGAAGTTTGGCATAAAAGGCTAGGCCATCCTTCAAATCGTGTCTTGAGTCAAGTCTTAAAGTCTTGTAATAAACACTTTAAAGTAAATGAAATCTTAAATTTCTGTGAATCCTGTCAAATGGGAAAATCTCATACATTACCTTTTAAAATATCTACATCACATGCCTCAAATCCTTTGGAATTAATCCACACAGACGTCTGGGGGCCTGCACTACTGAAATCTACCTCAGGCTTTAGGTTCTATATCATCTTTGTGGATGACCATAGCAGGTTCACATGGATTTACCCTATGAAACACAAATCTGAAGCCTTAAACACCTTCATTCAATTCAAAAATCTGGTAGAAAACAAGTTTGAAAAAAGAATTAAAGCCCTCCAATCTAACTGGGGAGGAGAGTTCAGAAACTTCAACCAAATTGCCTCANTGAAGCCTTAAACACCTTCATTCAATTCAAAAATCTGGTAGAAAACAAGTTTGAAAAAAGAATTAAAGCCCTCCAATCTAACTGGGGAGGAGAGTTCAGAAACTTCAACCAAATTGCCTCATTATCTGGGATTGAACTCAGACATTCATGCCCATATACTTCAATATAAAATGGCAGGGCAGAGAGAAAGCATAGGCATATCACTGAAACTCGTTTGACTCTATTAGCATAAGCACAAATGCCTATTTTCTATTGGTTGGAATCCTTTAAGTCAGCAACCTTTCTCATTAATAGGCTGCCAACCCCTGTACTCAACCTTAATGATCCCTTTCAAGTTCTTTATGGAAAAGATTTTGATTATAAATCTCTCAAAACGTTTGGTTGTACATGTTACCCTTACCTCAGACCTTACCAAAGGCATAAATTTAGTTTTCACTCACAAAGAAATGTATTCCTTAGCTATGGTGATTCTCACAAAGGTTTTAAGTGCCTAAGTCCTAGTGGCAGAGTCTATGTCTCCAGGCATGTTGTATTTGATGAGTCTACCTTTCCATTCAAGTCTGGTTTTCTAAACAAAATTTCTCAACCACAAAACATTCAAACAACAGTCAGTTTTCTTCATTATAAATGTGAGTTCAGCAACAAAACAGAACATCAGAATGAACCTATTCCTCAGAGTGAAACTGAGATACCATACAGATATGGTAATGAATTAGTCCCTCAAGGTGAATATCCAGACCAAGAGAGTTTTGATCAACAAACTCTTTATATCAACCAAGGTGAAATTGAATCTCAAAATGTGGGAGATGAACATAATGCTGAAGATCAAAATGCAAGAAGAAC
>CAIGRO010173140.1:0-11883 GCA_903798355.1 Fraxinus baroniana
GCAAAAACATCGAGCAAATATACTTTAATTGACTAGCTATTCCACATCAGTAAGAATCGTTATCAAAGCACACGTGAATAAGAATACAAGGCATGACTTCACATCAATGAATGAATTTTACTAATCGGTCTTTATTTTCCGATTTTTTGATAAGTATTTTGAATTACGATGATGATGATATGCAGGATCCCATGGATAAAACCGAAATGAAAAAGGGAGAAGATTCCCATCCGATAAGTAATCTTAATTGCACAATCAAGGTCTCAGATGTGAGGTTCATTTGGTGTACATTTTTCTGAAGTGATTGACATATATTTTGATTAAGGTTTTAAAGATTGATATATGATGTATTAATAAATATAATTATGCTATGTTGAAAACTTTCAAAATCGTTTTACGAGTCTTCAGATTATGTGATAATATCCCTTGACCTATTTCTCAAAATAAGCTCTTTGGGAGTCTCCAACGACCATCTTGCATTCAAATTCCAGTTTCTTTTGTCTTATTTCTATTAAAAGGACCTCATTATGCTGCTCATATGCAGGATCCCATGGGCAAAACTGAAATGAAAAGGGGAGAAGGCTCCCTGCCGACTAGTACCCCTAATTGCACAATCAACGTCTCAGATGTGAGGTTCATGAACTACATTGTAGCTGAAATATATATGCCTTTTCTCAATAATCTTCTCTCACCTTGTTGATGATATCCACAAAAGAAGACTGTTCTGCTTTGATCTATAATGCATTTCTTTTGGCTTAACTAACATTTATGGGTTATTTACACTTGTCCCCGGAATGAAAAACTACCAGCTCCCAAATAGTGAAAGGTCCTTAAACAATTCTGGATGTTTTTGATTGACGGAATTGGATGTCGTGGATATTTAGGCATAACCATGGAGGATGGACAGATGGTTGAAGTGGTAGTCATAATATAATTGTTTAACATTAGCAAAAGTATGAGTCTACCGACTCACTTGAGTTCCATAACTTAAAAAAACATGAAATTGCTTTTTTCAAAAATTGTAGTCTTGTACTAATGAATTAAAGTGAGTGGAAAGAAACGATTCATGTAGACCTGAAAATATGCAGTCTGATTATGCAGAAGGCCGAGGTTTAGCATATACCTGAAAAGTTTCAATTGAAGTTGGGATCATTTTTCATTTGGGGGGTACATTTTTCAGAAGTGGTCATTATATTTTGATTAAGGTTTTAAAAATTAGAGCTGATGTGAATCTATATAATTATGTTATGTTGAAAACTTTCAAAATCCTTTTGCTAGTTTAGATATCATGTGCTTATCCCTTAGCCAATTTCTGAAATAAGCTCTTTAAGAGTTCCCAACCAAATCCAATTTCTGTCTTATTATAACTACGACGGCTTATGCTGATCATGTGCAGGATCCCGTTGATAAAACTGAAGCAAAAAATAGAGAAGACTCAAAGCCAACTGATACTCCTAATTGCACAAACACTGTCTCTGATGTGAGATTCATGAACCACCTTGTTGCTGCAATCTATATGCCTTGTCTCAATAATATTCTTTTTCACATTGTTTATGTCCACAAAAGAACACTCTGCATGAGTTATGATGCATTTTTCATATGAAGTAATTAAAGTTCATGGTTATTTACACTTGTCCCCACCATGGAAAACTTGCATAGCCATTTGTTTTGAGATGGATGCTTAAATATTGTTGGATAGTTTTGATAGAGGAATCAAAAGCTAAACCTCCAAGTAAAGTAAATTTTGTATGATAGTTGATGATAGCGGAAGTCATAAAACAGCTATAAACACTAAACACTAACAAAATTATGATTCTGCCACTCACATGAGGTCACCAACTCAACAATATAAGAAATTGCATGTTGTTATGTAAACTACCAGAATTGTAGTCTTGTAGCAATGAACTGAACAGGGTGCCATACAGGATTCACATAGCTGACCACTATTGGGAATAAGATTTAGGTCGTTGTTTTTGTCAACAGGTTATAGGCATAATTGGCCAACATTGTATGCTGGTATTTTTTCTTTTTTGTTTGCATGCAATCTTAGCGATGTACCAAACAAAACGAAGTGGAGAAAAATTATGCATGTAGCCGACTCCAAATTTTTGGGAAACAAAGCTTAGTTTATTGGTTGTTTGCACAAAGTCTTAGCAGATGAAGGCATCAACTCATTTACATGCGTTCTTACTTTTGACAGATAAGAACAGTAAAAATCAGTAATGTTACACTGGCTGCCTCTGATAAAGATATCTTGGAATTCTTCTCTTTCTGTGGTAACATTCAATTTGTCGAGATGAAAAGGTCTGCCCTTTAGCATACTTGCACATTGAGTTTAATTAAAAAAATGAGCTTAAAAGAGTTGATGGTTCATTTGCAGGGGAACTGAAAACACTCAGATAGCATATGTTACCTTCAATGAGTCACAGGGAGCAGACACAGCAATACTTCTGTCGGTATACTAAATTATTTACTGTTCGAATTTTTCAGTTTTACGTAGTGATCTTCATGATATTTTATGTCTTCTACATTGATTTAAGATAATTTAGAAAGAAAATCTTTTGCCAAACTTTCCGATTCCAACTTTCATTGTTTGAGAACATTCATCTTTGAAATATAATAGAGAAGAAGGAAGACGGTTCCAATTCAATGGTTTTTCTTAGCAAGACTGATGATTGTAGAAGTTTATTTGCACACAATCATTGCTCTTGAGANAAATATAATAGAGAAGAAGGAAGACGGTTCCAATTCAAAACCTGGCCTAGAAAAATGGTTTTTCTTAGCAAGACTGATGATTGTAGAAATTTATTTGCACATAATCATTGCTCTTGAGAGCAAAAATGAAAACAGAAATAGGATAGTGCCCATCCATACTTTAGGAATTATTTTGAATATCATATAATACACATGAAAAATCTCTCTCAATATCTATGCAATCAACCAATACTGAAACAAGGGATGCACTCCTTATTGAGTTTCCTAGTCTCATTGAACAATTATTGTGAGTAGCGAATACGAGTACTCTGAGTTCAATTCTTTTACGACTCTTTGATCATTTTTCAATCAATGTTATTAGATTTTTAAAATTACTATCATTGATCCATTTTAATTTTCAGGGAGCTACAATAAATAGTCTTCCCGTGTCTGTAACTCCTGTGGATAACGATCAGCTGCCTCCAAATGCTCCTCCTCTGAACTTGGTGAGTTTACGTGACTGTCAGGACTCTTTTAAATAATTTGTTTGTTTCTGGTTTTTGGCCTTTCCATAATCATTTGTGAGGTGTAAACCTCTGGAGCCAAGTGAAGTTGAATTGCTCGAGCGATTTATTAAATCTTTATTTTTCAGGCTTTTAAATTAGTCAACCTCTTTCATCTAGCCAAAGTTATTTTAACAGATACCTGACAACATGCCTCCATGATTAAAAAAAAAAAATGAATGCTGATTGTGCAGTCTGCTGCAGGTTTATAATGCTTACAGCTTACACATGAGCTCGTAGAAACAAAAAAGAGAGAGCTTAATATTTTCATAACTTATTTTAATGACTTCGTGTATGTTTGGTAAGCTATTTGTAGATTATAAGCCATGGGTACGGAATGTATGGATAAAAGCTATAGGTCACGGAATGTGTCTAATAAAATGAGGATTGTCAAACGTATAAGCTTGAAAAAGCTCTACCAAATATATTGTTCATATTTTTATTTTGGCGATAATACTATTCATTCTCATTATGAGATTTTTGCAGTCAAGTGAATTTATTTATTTATTTTTATTTTTTTGAACCTTGAATGTTTTGCCTTGAATATTTATGCGTTGGTTCACCCCGTACTCTCTCCATTTGATTTTATTTGATTATTTGCCGAACTGATATTAACAGCTGAAAATAACTTAAAAAATCTGAAGCATGTGGGTTGATATATCAAATATATGGATATTATTATCTTTTAAGTTCAATTCTGAACCTCATTTTTCCTTCACGGCCTTTGAAGGAGTCGAAGCCAACTGTTACAGATTCTGCTGCGAAAAAGGCGGAGGATGTTGTCAGCACCATGCTAGCTAAGGGCTTCATCTTGGGAAAGGATGCCCTCAACAAGGCAAGGTCTTTCGATGAAAGGCACCACTTAATATCAAATGCCTCGGCCACTGTTGCTTCCATCGATAGTAAGATTGGCTTGAGTGAGAAGTTAAGTGCAGGGACAGCTGTGGTGAATGAAAAAGTGAGAGAAGTCAATGAGCGGTACCAAGTCTCGGAAATGACAAAATCGGCCTTGGCCGCTGCCGAGCAGAAGGCCAGCAGCACGGGATCTGCCATCATGACAAACCCCTATGTGTCCACTGGTGCTTCGTGGGTTTCAAATGCATTTAATGTAGTTTCAAAGACGGCTGAGGGTGTTAGAGCAATAGCAAAGGAGAAAGTTGAAAAGGCGGAGAACAAAAGGGAGACCCTTGATAAAGAAAAGGCAACAATGGTAAACAACCTTGCAAACGTCCATCTTGATGAATCTCCTGTGGTTGTCAATTCACCTGATGGGAAAAAGTAAGCTCGTACGAGGATTTCCATTGAACTGGGATTGGTATGAGCATTTCTGAAGGTTATAGTTCAGTAGGATGTAGGAACTTGGGAATAGATTGTTTTGTATCATTGGACGATTTAAAGTCATTGTCACTAGAAATTTAAAGATATTCTCCACATCTTCGTAGGTTTGGTGTAGTTCTCTTTTATTTTGATGTGAGAAGCTGTTTTCACTCTGTAAAATTCTCCTAAGGAGTGTTTAGCAAATGCTAATGCTAAACTAAATCCTGTAAAAAATTTTATGCACAGATGAGTTCAAAGAAACACAAGACATAATTTGTTGAGTCATTACAAGCTCGTAATTGAAAGAAATTTTATCTCCAGGTGCAGTATATTAGACAGCTAACTAGAAGAATGTAAGGCTTTCCTTAAAGGATTTAATGAACAATTTACATGTAGTGTTCTATGGTGATGGAAAAGTACAACAGTCCCCAGCGTCACTTGATCCGACTTGAAGAATGTTTATAACAATTGAAGCTTTAGCTAGTTTATGTACTTCACTAACCATTCCAAGCTCTGTCAAACAGAATACACAATGGTGAAAATTCATAGCTAACTTCAAAACTGCAGAGATATTCTATATAGAAAATGGTTTATAAGGGAATGTTACTGCGCCTTAAATATGAATGCCAGCTGAGGAGTATATAAAAAGTTATTTGGCGTAAATAGTCGTGTTTTTTTCACCTTTATGCATTCCGGTAAATCATTGTCCATCTGTATTGCGCGAGACTGCAGATTGAAGTCGAAATATTCATCAATTATCAATAAAAATAAAAGCATTTTGTTTGATAACTCTGTTTTCAACGGTAATAAAAGTTTGTTCCAATGGTTAACACTTTAGTTCATAGAAAAAAAAATGCTATGCATTACAAGACGTATAACTACATGGAAATGATAATTGAATTTTATTTCACACTGTGAAAAAAATAAATTTCCCTGAACAACTTTGCGTTATGAAAGAGAGACACGGAGTTGATAAATTTGTATCAATTCTTGCTTACCTCCGTAAGTAGGCGGCAGGATGCAACTTGATTTGTTGCAACAGAAGCAAGGATGGCTAGGCCAGCTGCAACAGTTGAGGGCCAAAAACATAGTTGTTGATGGCCCAGCAGTGCAAGTATTGCTAGGTATCTGGCAGTCCTCTTCACTTGCTCATTTGCTCTTGCAGCTGTGAGGTAGAACCTGTGGACATAATTAATTGAAGTGCACAATGTGCGTGAGAATTGAAGTTATAGACGTCTTTGGAGTTTGGTGATTAAATTTGTACCATAGAAAATTGTAATAGGTGGGTAGGATGCATTTGAAGTTAAGGACTTCCTGCACCAGCCACTCCATAGCCACCACTTCACTTCGGCCATATGCAGTACTTCCTACATTGAATGTCTTCCTGCGCACGCTGAAATGAAGTTTCTAGTATGTTAGAGATTGAATGTCCGAGAATTGGTTGACAAGTAAGATCATAATGGGAAAGAAGTTTAGCCTGCAGCAGTGTCATAACAATCTTCCTAGTAACTCCTATTACTTGGAATTTAAGTTTCAAATCTAAAATAAGTAAACAGAGGAACATTTATCTGAGGACTGTGTAAAAAGTTAATAGAGACCCTATACTCGTGTTATAATATTAGTCCAATATCATATCATTGTGCTGTACAAGCTTTTCTTAATTGAAATACTTCATAAATTCAATATAGATTTTTTTTTTTATTGTATTAACTTCCTAAGAAACTTGAAACTGCTGATGACACCCAAAACGAAACCACAAAACAGAAAGGAAAACAGAATGTAATGTGTTATTTGACTATGCTTGTAGGAAATTAGCAAGGACAGGAGAGACAAAGGACTCGAGAAAGATTCTTAAGCTTTTGGCAAATTAATTTACAACTTGATGACAATGTTGCATTTTAGAACATTCTAAATTCAATAAAAATGAAGATACCGAAATCTTATAATTAGGTTATTTGTCCATACTTTACCCTGTTATATTTCCACGATGCCGTATGTTCCTCGTTTTTGGAAATTACTAAATATAACCGAATACTTATGGTGACTCTACTTATTGAAAATGAGAGTATGATTATTTCGTCGTGTGTCAATGCATAAGAACAAAATGTACATAGTTCAAGGTGGTTTCTCAATCATCCAATGCAATAAGAAACGATCAAAAGAATAAATTATTACCAGTTGGAAGGCTGATTTTCTTCAATCCTGATAGCTAGCGTGAGGCAGGCAATGCCAACGATCTGAAGATTCCTCTTGTTTGAGAAGTACCCTTTACATAGAAATCGATCAAGAAGGCTAACACCTAAGAACATTGTCTCTTTCTGAAGCTCCTTTTTTGTAGCATGCTGTAGAAGTACATAATGGGGAACAAATGCATCTGTAAATATCAATACAGAAAATAGAAAAATAGGAAGGCTCTTGATATTGCGAATTTGTCGATTATTTCACTGTCTGAAGGAGAGAGTGAAATGCAAAATCTGAAAATGTAACTAACTGTAGATTCGATTGCAAGTGGACTGCACATTCCAATAGCTTCTTTTACTTCGTTTTATTTTCTTTACCAAATGAACTGGTATAACATCAAATACTAGAAAGATTATGCTACTTGTACATAAAAATGGTATATAAGGGATTGTATAAAATAATATGGAGGGAAAAGATTGGATGAAAAAGTTAACTATATTTTAAACTGACAAATGTTTTAGATATTTAGCAGAATAAATGACGTGAGATGTAGCGAGATCCATACTAGAAATGCTTTAGATATTTAGCCCCGAGTAGAATAAATGACGTGAGATGACAAAAATTGTCCTGGTGCATCCACTTACATGACTCTGTATTAACTAGAACATTTGTGCCTTGACAATGAGACAAAGTTACACTATTAAGGACCAGTAGGCGAAAATAAAACTACAAAGCACCCACAGTCTCGCTTTGCATAGAACGAGCAGTTCTCCATTTCTAAAGTTCGTGCAACACACATGCACGTGTCCAAGATAGTGCATCTTCCTCTCTCAGTATACAAATAACAGATTGTAAATCTTGATGTGCTAGAAGCAATTTGCAGAAAATTGATACCACATCTCATATATGGATTCCTCAAAAGTCAAAGCTAACCATTTAGTAGCAGTATAGCAATATGCCGTTCTGGTACAAAATATCCTCTCATAAGTCGGAGAGGTCCGAATAATTTAAGGAAACAATAGGAACTAAAACAATGTCAAATAACTCGAGATCTAAAATGTGGAAGATTTTAACTGACCTCTACAATCCAATGAACCATCTGTAGGCGTTGCTGAATGACAAGATGGCCATAGTCAGTGATTGAACAGTATTCCTCTGCATAGTCGAACAGATACACTTGCCGCCTCTCTCTTTCCCTCAGCATCCTGTAGCTCTCTTCATCTTCTTTTTGTTCAAGTCCAAGTAACTTAATTCACAAATAAACCATTTAATCAATTATATTTATGCTAATTGTTCTAAAATTACTGGATAAAATACAGATTTCCAAGCGCTTAAAATAAACTGAACTCAATCATAAAAATACCATAATTAAAGTTTTATGTAAAAATGTTCTAGAATTAAGAAAAATCAAACTGCTGAAATTTATGCGTTGTTATAGGAAGATTGTACCTCGCTAAAGTCCTATTTTTTTAGGTAAATCAAACTCGGAATATTTGATAACGTTTAGTTTATCTGGTATAAACACACATCAATTATCAAAATTACACCAATCAAAATTCAATGCATAGCACGTAACATAAATATAAAAATAATAGCCATGTCAGATACAGCTGAGATCCTAGCTAGCATTTAACCACAATTTGTACTCAGACATGTATATATAAAAAATATTCACACATAAAACAATAAAAAAATATGTCTATAATGTTTCAGGAATGAAAAAATAATTTATCAAAACTCACAGCGTCGTGAGAATCATATTTTTCACAGGTTTTGGAAGTACAATTGATGGCAAACGTTGATCTGCGGAACTGTTGTTTAAACTGCTTGAACAATTGAAACATAGGCGAAGTACTCTCATCTTCAGTCGACTTTTCTGAAAATTGACTTCCAGAATCGAAAGAAAACAACGGTGTATCATCTGAATATTCGAACTCCATACCGGAAGTCTCCGTGAAAATATCCGACGACTTCTGGTTCTCTTCTTCACCATCCAGAAAGCTGCAGCTCGAGAAATGCTCCGAACAAGCCAAATTAATGTCAGGTGCAGCGTGTTCCAGAATAATCTTGCTAGCACCTGACTCGCAGCAGTTAGCTGAAACCTCTGAGACAACGCCATCGTTCTTGCCTCCTCTGTTTCCATTGATTTTGATTGAGTTTTCCACAGAATTAAATGAAACGACATCATTTTCAAGTGATGCCTCAGATTTCTCAGCTCCACGACTCAACACTTTGGTGGACAAATCACCAGAAAAAAATTGAATGTTAGACATTTTTGAAGTGGCCTCGTCTTGAGTAATTTCAACAGAATTATTATTTTTCTTCACTTCCTTGAGAAATGAAAACTGAGGAACACTAGAAACTTCCGATATGGTAATTGCCTCCGAATCTTCACTCTGTATATTTTTACTCTTCAACTTCAACCCTTTTTTCCTAGAACTTTCAAACGCAACAGCTCCAGAAGACGATTCAACGCATGAACTCTCCTGTAACTCCAATTCATCATACTTTCTACTCTCATTTTCCACTTTATTCCTGTAATAAGATCTTGTAAACCTCCGATACTCATCTCCGGCTTCATTTTCAGATTTTCGCAAAGGCTTCTTTGCGTTAACTGAGACTTCGCTAGAATCGTACGACACTTCACTTACTGCTCTGAACTCCGAAATATTGTTCGAAATTGTAGAATAATTTTGAATTATCGGAGAGATCTGTCGTCGGCGGCGGCGAGGGAGCTTCGAACGAAGCTGCTTCTTCCAGAAGTTGAGCGGTTGCGATTCAACTTCAACATCAACTTGCGCTTCAAGCTTGCGCTTCATCCTTGTCTGCATAACAACTGAGGAGCGGTTTCGAATTAGATGTTTTAGACTTTGCGCGTGTATGGGAAAGGGGGAGGGAGGGAAGAGAGAACGTCAGGCAGGCGGTTAAGGAACGTTGAGAGTGAGCTATTTATAGGGTCCGGTTGTGGTGGGGCCACAATGTTCACGTTGATACAGTTCTTTTTCTTCCAACGTGCAAACAATGCACAAGACGTAATTCACTCAGTACAACACTGTTAATTGTAGTTGTATAGTTTAAAAAAAATATATCTATTAAATTAATATTTTTAATCACAAATTTAAAGTAATATTATACATAAACCCAAAATTTGTCCTTCTTTTCTAACCACACAATTTTTATCAATATATTATTCCAAAATGCATTTTTAACACAAAAAAAAAAAGAAAGAAACTAACAAACTGGCTCAAACATGCTCTAAATATGTAATAACTAAAAGTAAGTTATTTATTTTGATTGGAAGAGATACTTTAAAAAAATAACTCATCATAGAGCGAAAAAGTAAGTTAGAAACGTGAGATGTGGAAGCGTTGACAAGAATTCAATACCACGAAAGCATAAGAGTTCATCCACAAGATTCTTCCACTAAAGATGATCCAAACAAGTTTTGAAAGAACAATTTTGCTACTTGTACATCACAATGTACATCGAGGTGTACACCCCCTCACATGGGGATGGGACCCACTTTAATAAAAAAATATTTTGTACAAGTGGGTCTCATTCCATGTGAGGGAGGTGTACACCACGATGTACATCTTATGATGTACAAGTAACAATTTTCTATGCTACATGTACCCTTTGAATTACATGTAGCTTTACTCTGATCCACGCTCCTCCTCACAATGAGGGCGTCCGGTGATTATTTTATTCACCTCGGGCCCCTCCACATTGTGAGAGAGGCGGTGGGGTCGGGTAACCCAAAGGGATCAAATAGCTTAATTCTTCTTGAAATAATAAGTTATTTGACAACTTAAAACTTTTACTTCTTTGCCTCCTAAATCATCAAGCACATTGTCTCTGTTCATTGACATTTGAGTCCTCAAATTGACAAATTTTTGCACGAATGATCATATCTATATGGTTCCATTCATTTATTCATCAGTCAATAAAAGTGCATGCTTTGTATATAACATCCAAAAAAAAAAAAAAAAAAGAAAGACAATCTCACCTTCAAATTTAATGGAAAATTCATTATTTCATATCATAATGAGCATACCACAATTTATTACAAAAATCAAATCAGCCCACAGATAGAGAAAATTGCTTCTTAGCAAAAAAGCAGGACCAAATATAAGTTAAACCTATTTAATTTTTCAAATTGGGTGAAAACAACAAGTAAGACATGAAAAGAATTGTTACACTCGATCTTGTATTCCCAATCATATGACATGTACAAATTCATTGACCTAACGGTTGGTAGAAGACAAAATTTTCATTCAGAGACCTAAAATTTTTAACATGATTTTAAAAACGGTTATAGTACGTGTACCGAACCTTTTACATAATATTTGCTCAAATTGACAAGTGGCAACCCCCTATTGGGGGACGCCTGGGCCCCAGTAGAAGGTAACCACTTGTCAATTCGATCAAAAATTATGTAAAATATTATGTACAAATAAATTAATTCTTTTAAAAATGTCATAACAATGGTGATCACTAAGCCCACCTCGTAGTTTTAGTGCAATCAAGATTGAGAAAATTTTGATTTGTATAACACAATATGTACAAGCTCAAACGTAGAAGTCCATCTCTAAGGAAAAAGGGACCATTAAGGCTACAACTTTCAGCTAAACGCACTAGAGACGTGGAGCGTGAAAACTCTGGGCTTAAGCAAACTTTTATGGGGAAATTAGGTTGGGTACCCTATTAAAATAAATATTTTGATTAATACCCTTTGAATTAATTAAACATTCTAATCAAGTAATAATTACGTCCTAATCTAAACTTAACTAAAACTCTTCATCTCCCACACCTCAATCACCCCGATCTACCACTGACACCACACCTCAAATCCATAACCATCACCTCCACCTCCACCTCAAATACGCCACCACCAACACCACCACCTCCACCATCTCACCTCCAACCTATTACCTACTTCTAGTTTCAACTTCGAATATTTACAGAGATGACACTTGGAGCACTCTTTTGTTTCGGCGATGAAACTCACCGAAATTCTGGTTTCTATCACAGTTGCCACCAATGCCCTTTCCTTCTCTTGGTTCCGGAAAAAGATAAATTGGAGAGCAAACGATGCGCTTGGACACGAACGCCGGCCCGAGCCAAAGGG
>CAIGRO010173199.1:0-12124 GCA_903798355.1 Fraxinus baroniana
CAACAATTGAAAATGAACAAAATCATGAGAATATTAACAGCCCTGATTCATGCAGGGTAAAATGTTGCCAGAAAGGGGGACAACAATCATCGGAGGAACACAACCCCATGAACGAACAAAATTTCCATTTCATTCCAACCACGATGATGTCTCATGAAGCGCGATCCAGCAATCTAAAATCTAGTCCAGCATCAATAGCGTGCACACAGACGGTACTTCCAGAAGTTCCAACCGATGATGTCAACTTTGACGACATTGTGGACGACTTAAATGATAAGGGAGATGCGAAAGCTACCTGTGCAAGAGCCTCAAGGGCAGTAAAAAGACAACGCTAAAAAATGATGCTTGAAGTCAGCTTAGCTATTTTGTACATATCTTAAAAAATGGAAGTTGCTGACATTTTTGACTTCTAGTCTGTTGTTACTACCTTTTTTGACTTATAGTCTGTCGTTTTAACAACTGCCTGAAAATCTACCACATCCCAGATGTGCAAAAGCAACACCACACTAGTTTTTTGGAAAGTGGTAGTCAAATATTATTTTGTCCAGTGTAAAATATTTAGGAATGTAAATTGTAAACGCTTTGTTCTCAATGACAGTTTGGGGATTTTTTTTACGTTGGCTTTACAGGAATTATTATAGTACAAAATTGTGTGCTTATTGTATACAACTATCATTTCCTCCATAAAATTAAATATACTACTGCATTATTTCTGGACAGCTTGTATGGGCCTATTGACAGGGGCACCAAGTAAATTTTGAGTAACATAGGATTACACATAAATGAGAGCTGTGATTTTAGCAAATAATCTTCCTATCGCCTCTGTCCCCTTTCTCAAAACAAGACAACAAAGAATATAATGAAATCTCACTTCAATTTTCCATCAATAATTCATACTTTCAACTCCATCATCAGAACTAAATAAAATAAAGGCAATACATTAACAACATTGATAACATATTTAATAGATACTTCATTCTGAATACATTGATAAGAGAAACCCACATTCCAAAATAAAGCTACTTGATTCTGGAAACTATCCAAAATTACAACCTAAATTCCAAAATGAAGCTACTTGAAGTTACAGCCATAAACATAAAACTAGTGAGTTCCCTAAACTTGACAATAACGTAAATGGTTTAGTTTCACAAATCTCTTCCGTTTTGTTTCCCATTCTCCTTCTCTCCTTTCCCTTGCGAAAACTAAACTTGACTGAGATATTAACGTCATTTTCTTCGATTATTTTATCAACATGCTTCAACAAACCTGACAACTTGTTAACTTTCGATGTAGCACTTGATTGACCCTCGCATTGATAATATTCTTCTTCGAGCCACTTGAAATGAGTGCAATCGTTAGTACAATAGAAGAATGACCGACCTAAGTTTTTAGTCCTCTTTTCAACCTCCATGCATTTCTGAATTCCCTTCCCACATACTGGGCATTGTTTCTTCGTCGGACAATCCAATAAGTAGTGGCCCGACTTCCGACAACCATGACAATCCCTTTGTTCTTTCCTCCCATTATAATCTGCTTATGCAACCAAAAAGAAAAATAAAAAGGCATCAAATATATAATAAAGTCGCTAGAACATATTGACAACATATATATAATGCAACAGATTTCAAAAGCTAAGCCAAAACTAGAAAAAGGTAATATGTGGTTGCATTAATAAATCTATATGGATGACCCATGTTAGCTTTAGCTTTCTGTAAATGGTTGGATTAATAATCACCAAACTTTCAAATTCAAAATGCAGTATCATAAACAATCCAAATAATATTTCAATGTTACCATAACTCCTCCACATAAGAGAACTTCCAAAATGCAGATTTAACCATTACCGCACATAAACCGAGTCCACCCTAAATGCACCCAATGGAAAGTAAAGAAAAAAATATGTCTATATCCATCTCTAACCTCTGTTGTCATCCCCAAATTACATCTCACATTAAAATCCTTTTACTATTATTGATCTCATAAAACAACAATACTATGAAATTGAGACAACAACCCTTCAGCCGGCTCCTGTTCCCCATTTCAACTGGTCCAGCATCATATTCATACAAACATACATGTTCAACAACTGATATGGATGGGGAAGGAGGGAGATGTAGAAGAAGAAGATGTGGGGAGGGAGGACCGACACACGTTTGCAGAATGAGCAACGACGGAGCATCTAGGGCAACAAGTGTCGAAATCATTAAGTCTTTTAGGCAAAATACTTACCCCGATCTAATAATCTTCAACAATGTATGGAGATTCCGTTCGAATTTGGGAGCTTCCCCCTCGATCTTCTCACTGATTAGAACAATTAGCTGATTTAGGGTTCTTCAAGGAGATGGGTTCACGCCTCACGGGTTGGGTGTGGGGAAATTTTCATTGGTTTTGGCTTCATACATTCGCCAATCGTATTTCTATAATTGTTAATGGCGTGTTTGGTTGGGAGATGCTTATTTGGCTAATGAGTTGGCGATTGATAACTTGCGTTGGCGGATTTAACCGGCCAAGTAATTTTTCCGTCATCCACGTAGACGAGGCTGTTAACGGTTTGAATTGAGTGAGTGATGGAGTTAGACGGAGTGAAGTTCAACGGCCACCGAGACAATTGTGAAAGTTTGGTGAATAAATCGTGACACTATACAAATTTCAGTGGCCAACGAAACATTTAACTCAAAAATGGGCCATTTCCACTTATTTCCTCCATTTTTGCATTAAAACCTCAAAAACCCGCGTGCATTTGCGTACTCTGAAGACNAGTTAGACGGAGTGAAGTTCAACGGCCACCGAGACAATTGTGAAAGTTTGGTGAATAAATCGTGACACTATACAAATTTCAGTGGCCAACGAAACATTTAACTCAAAAATGGGCCATTTCCACTTATTTCCTCCATTTTTGCATTAAAACCTCAAAAACCCGCGTGCATTTGCGTACTCTGAAGACAATAATCTAGGCTTTATCTACTGATTCTACAACAATGGTGGTTTCGAATTCTGTAACACTAACCCAGAAATCCCCACTTTTGCTGCGTAGTCATTTGTTCCGCGCCTCATATTTCTCTCGCACTCCAACTTGCAACTTCAATTGCCAGAACAGGATTAACCCAATTCACATATCTAGGAGATTTACAAGCTGTCACCGAAGTTTCAATCTACATTCTACAAATGGGTTTAAGGTCTCGAGAGGTTCTGAATTGGGGTTAAGATTTTCGGGTCACCGTTTTTTTCGGGTTTCGAGTGGAGGCGGCTCCGGTGGTGGAGCAGGTAGATTTGAAGGTGCAGGTGGTGGAAGAGATGGCGAAGGTGGTGGTGGGAGTGATTGGTCATTGCTTTCATGGTAAAGATTTTAACTTCTTTAAGTTGTTAGCATGTTGACAATGCTTAAGTCTTTTTCTTATAATACATTTGCTTCTAACAAATAACTTACTTCCCAACTCCTACCTTACCAAGCATCAAAAGCAACTTTCACTTGTGAGTAATAAATAGATAACACATCCAACATGTTTCAAAATTTAACATTCTGTTAATCTGCTTTTTTTGTTGAACAAATGTAGTTCTTAAAACTAAATATATGTTGGTCAAATAATGTGAGGCAGTCTAAATTTATACATATTAAAAAAAAAGGTGGAATCTATTTGAGTGTGTTGGAGTTCAGTAGATTTATTGCAAGATTATGCAAAGGGTCCTAAAGGCAGTTTCCATACTAAAATGCCCTTCCCCTCAAGTTCAAATTTACAATTAATAGCACTTCAATGCATAAGTCAATTATAAATAGCTGGAAAACTATTAAAAAATAATAGATATGTTAAAGGCGAAAACTATTTCAGGTGGATTTATTGCATCTTAAGGGGGTCCAGCAATGTTTATACTTGAGAGTAATTTTCTGGAAGCTAATGGAACCAAAATATTATTCAAAGAATTAGGATGAACGTTTATTATCCATTTTAATATGTGGCTGCTTCATGGACTGGCATAAACATAAAAGAAAAATGAATAATGCTATTTAGCTTATAATTTAATGTCACATTAGCGTCATATAGATTGGGGTTTTAACCCCAGTGGGGGTAAATAGCATTACTCAAGAGTCTAAACTGATGACTGGAGGAGTGCTGTGGCAACTTGGAAAGGTGTTATATACATTATGTCTTTTCAATTGAAGCTAAGATTCTTTCGTTGAGTTCAAACAATTTGTGTTTAATTGTAATTTGTTAGTCTTATTTGGGCAGCTGCAGTAGTGTTCTCTGGTGCTATTGTTGGATGTACCCTTTCAAAAAATGCAATGCCTAAACTGTTGTTGTCATATTATCATATATAACTATGCATTCTTGTCCAGTTAAAGTCTTGTATACTCTGCTTGTCAAATGTTAGTACTTATCTTTCTTGCAATATGTAGGAATTATGTTAAATTATGTGGCAGTATAACTTTTCTTCCATTATACATTGTGTCACTCCAGCTAATTTTCTGCTGATTAACATTATCTTCTTTCCCATGTAAACCCAATTTTCATCTCCATGTAGGTATCTGTCTCTACTTGCCAGGTATCCTGTGATGACAAAAGCTGTTACATCAGCACTTTTGACTTTAGTTGGTGACCTAATCTGTCAGGTAAAATACTATGCCCTTAAAATTGAGATCATACATAAATTTTAAAGGCTTGCAATTAAATGATTTCTTTTTCCTCTTCCTGAATGTGAGCTGGTTGCCAGAAGCTGCAAGTACATGTATAATGTTGTAGCTGGACAAGAAATTCTGAATGGCGCTGTCTTCACTTAATTTTAGCATAGATTAAGGTTGTGTAGTTCTAAAATAAGAGCTTTAATGTGCCAAATAAAAAGAGGTGAAAAAAACTCATTTAAAAGGTCGTAGATATGAGATATATGACTGCAGACTCCAGAATGGAATTGTTGAATCCGAAGAGTGCATTATACTAAATTTAATTTTTAACTTGTTGCCGTAGTGCGTAGCACCATATGCAAGCTGAAAAGAAAGTGTTCCTGGTGGAATAAAGCATGGAATGTTATATTTATATATAAAAAAAATAAATGGAAAACTGGAAGATTTAGCAGTATTTTTAGTATGTTTGCTTAGTCTCATCTTTTTCCTTAGCCTGACAAATTGGTTGTTTGTCTTCCAAATGCCAGCCTTTTAGAAGCAAAATTTTTCAGTTTAAATTTCACATATCTACTCCATGTAGAACTTGTGTTCCTTGACATTGTACCACACATGGAACGAAAAAGAAGAAATTGTGCTTCAGATTTATCATTTATGTAATGGGGTTTAACCTGAGGTGGACTAAGAAATTAACGATGCCTATATAATGTTTTATTTATTATATTATTGCCTGAACATCATCATTTCTGGAATATGACTTAGTTTTCTAAACTTGAAGATTAATAAACAAATTTCTTATATAGATTTATGAGGATAAGTGGGCTATCAAAAATTAGTTGATAATGTTTTCTATTGTGAAGCTATCTCCTCTGCATTTAATTCCTTGACGATTGTATTGTGTTGGGGATAAGAATTCTCAGTATCTTTTAATTAATATTTTTATTGCTAAGACTTGATATTTTATCTTAAAAGTTCAACCTTGTTAAGAGAAGTAGCTCAAATCCTTATAAATTGGTTTATATTTTCATCTCTATTCAATATGGGATTTTGTCCCTTAACAGTTATATCTCTCAGCTTGTGATCGATCAAGTACCATCTCTTGACTTGAAGAGGACATCTATTTTCACACTGTTGGGGCTGGTTTTGGTGGGTCCAACATTGCATTTCTGGTAATGCTTCTATCTTTTTCGCTTATAAGTTTCATGTGTAGATGTTATTTTTATGATGTCTACAGTCTGACTAACTTTTATGCTTAATTTCAAATTATGACCAAAATAATTAGGATGGGTTTGGATAGAAAGATTTGGTCTTTGTATATTTCAATTTGACAATCCAAAGTATTCCTTGGTTGTTATTTAGAGTGGGGATTTCAAATCAACTGTCAAGATTGAGTGATCCGAGACACATTAAATGGATGTCAAATTCACTCAATTTGAGTTTCATTTTTGAAATCCCTCCCTTCCCTCTCCCTTTCTCTCCCCACCATCCCACAGCTTATTTTTTTCGTTGTTCCTCCTGTTTGCTTCTCATATCGGGGTTCTTGGGGTCATCTCAATGCATATTGGGATGGTGACATTTCATCATGAACTGGTGCTTGTGGTAGTGAGAGGAAACTAGACGGGAATGAAACAGCAGTTGACGTTGGTTGCCGTATGTCAAAGTAGGGGAATGGTGATCTTGAAGAGAGGGAGGGAAATAGTGGCGACGGTTCATTGAGAAAAGAGTGAATGCAGCGGAGAGGGGGTTATTGCTGCGGACAGATGAGTGGTGAGTTGAGAAGGGAATGATGGTGTAGAGGGTGACTGTGGTAATCATCACCTACATTGTAAAATGTGTTGTACAGTTCTCTGTTTCTGGATCATGGCATCCTAAATATTATGAAATAAGCAATCTTCATGTGCCACATATTGTCTGGCGATAGGTTGGCCAATAATTGGAAGCTATTTGTCAAAGCTTAATAATTGCTAATAAGCTAGTTAAACTTTATTTTTATCCACACTTTTTTTATTTTTTTTAAGACCACAAAAATTACTTACTTTTTAACCCTACATTCCTTGGGACCCACTTCTTATAAACAATTATAAGCTTTAACAAACATGCACTAAACGTTCCTTAGACAATTGATAATTAACCAAACCGGGATCTTAGTGGGGTAGGAAAAAACTTCCCACTATTGATGTGGCGAGAGAACCGTAAGTATGGTTCTCTAAATGTACGACTGTTGCAGAGAACCATAAGTAAGGTTCTCTTGCCACGTCAACATTGAGAAGTTTTTATCTACAGGAGATCAAATCTGAGCCAACTAATTGTTCGAATGTCTGCTTATTTCTTAACTAGGCATTTTTGTAGAACTTCACTAATATAATTCTTTAAATGAGGATAATCTTGCAAAAAGAAGGTCCAAACGAATTAATTTTTCAATATATTGGATATCCTTGCATGCACAGAGGTTTGATTTTGGATTTTAAAAAAGGAAGGAGAACTCCTGCAAATTTCTAATCTATTTAAATAAAACCGACTCGAGTTCTAGTTTTGTGTATATGAATTTTGAACTGAATATGAAAGTTACGCACAATTATTTTTAAAATCATTTGCAAACTTTATTGACGAGTAAAAGTTTTAGTAATTTTCAAGTCCATGGCTTTATTGCTTCCAAACAAGGAATTTCAAATCCTTGCTTCCCTGTTTCCCAATTGAAGGGTTTTAAAGCGTATAGAGTTCCAAATCTGAACTCCACACTCAAACTACTGATCCATCCATCCAAATGCAACCTTAGTCTTCTTATCCACAATCTCTATTTTTAACAAAATGCTGGAATCCATAGGTGAAGTGATGCCTGCTCGCTATCAGTTCTTGTCCTTGACCTCAAATTTTAGGGTGATATTTGATGATGCAACATTTGGATCCATAGGAACCTCTAGTTTAATCAAAATGCAGGATGGTATTTGATGATGCAACCTTTGAATTCATAAAAAAATGTGAAACCTGCTTGTTATCATTAGTTCATGAATCTATCTCAATTAAAAGGGGAGGATAAAAACAACAATTGCTTCATGGTTGTAGGAAATGATTCACGTGTGAAAAAGGCTTCGCCCAATCTATATGTACTGTCAAATATCTGGAAATAGTTGGTTTATACTTGTATTTTTTTCAATTGAGAACTCCAGGTCTGGGACTAGGCTTGGGGAAACTGTTCATAGCAGCGATGTTTATTTATTTATTTCCATTTGAAGCTTCTATATAGTAAAGATAGTTCAGTAATTCCCCACCAATTAATTTGCATACTTGCTAATGTAAGGACCAAGGCCATGAAAGAGCTAAGCAAATTCAATATTGTATCCCTCAGGATAGGATCTGAAGATAGGAAACTCTGTGATGAGAATCTAGCTTCAGTTTACTATTCTATCTAGATTCAGTTTATTATTTTATCCTTTTTCGTTTTTCTTTATGTTTGCTCAGTGAAGCTTGATATGTCTCTACTCCAGTTGATTTCCATTGAATCTCCATGAACCATTTTGGTATAACATTTGTAGGGTCCATCACATTAATGATTTGTTTCCTTTCCTTTTTCTTTATTTCCTCATGTGTTGAGTTAAATGGCTCATTGCCCTTGGAACTGTATTTTCCTGTTTTGTTAAGTGAATGTTTAAACATGCTGGGGTAACTTGATTCAACTTGCACAAAAAGAATCCAAAATCTCTGTGCATCTCTCTCTTCAACTGATACGGCCTATTATACATGGAGGTATCTTTCTTTAAGTAAATTGATCACAAAACCGGGAGCATCTGGTGCTTTCATTCGGCTTTTACTGGATCAGGTACCATCTTTAAGCTGCTTGATTGTATTATCTGATACCTTTTTCATACTGTCACTATGTATCACGATTTGGCTTCTTGAGTATTTCTATTGAATTTAACCTGATCTAATGCAGTTTCTTTTCGCTCCCACTTTTATTGGAGTTTTCTTATCCACACTGGTGACACTGGAAGGAAGGGCATCACATGTGATTCCGAAGCTACGACAGGTGTTTCTAAAGATCTTTTCATCTTTATATTTGTGTTCCATTAAGCTTTGGATGCACTCCCAATAGGAAGACTTTATTTGAGACTTTTCATGCTATATATATAACCTGTTTTTGTAGGAGTGGTTCTCTTCTGTTCTTGCAAATTGGCAGCTATGGATACCCTTTCAATTCCTCAACTTCTGATTTGTGCCACAACAATTTCAGGTTTGATTTATATAAGGGCATAATCAGGCTCGAATTGTCAGCTTTGTGGTTTCAGTCAGAGAGGAAAAAGTTGAGTGGTTCTGATAACATTGATAGTCACAATACAGGAAATATGCTTGGTTGAAAATATAATTTGGTTTGGTCGGAAGTATACTAGCAAATTAAAAGGTAATTTCTACAAAATGGTTCTTAGACTAACTATCCTTTATAGTATTGAGTGGATATTAGAAGACAAAATGTCCATAAAATGAATGTTTTGGAAATGACGTTAAGATGGACACATGGTCGTTCTAAAATGAATAAACTAAGAATAAAATATAGGTTTCAGAGTTGAGGAATTTTAGAGTTCAACATCCTTTCAAAACACCTTATATTATTGACGTAGGATGCAATAGGAGAATTATAGGAGAAGGGAAAAGGGGAGAGAAGAAGAGAAATTAGGGGCAAAGGGAGAAGAGGGAGAGAGAAATTGGGGGAGAATATCAATTATTTCATTAGTAAAGGTTGTCTTATTACATTGCAAGAGCCCCCTTTATATAGGGTTTAAACTAACTCTAATGGAAGTATGAAAATAATATAAAATCAAACCATAATTATCTTTCCTAAAATAAACTTTAAAATTGGAAACTAAATTAAGTGCTATTATAATATTGCATCATTTATACTCTTAATCTTTTATTTATTTATTATTTTATTTTTGTGGATGAATTTCAGTGCCCTAATGTCCTTTTACCTTTTGCATTTCTTTATTTAATATTCTTGTATCGATTGTAAGTTTGTTATTTGAAAAACTGACACATCTTTTATAGGTCCTTGTCGCTAACTTTGTTGCGTTAATATGGAATGTAATTCTTTCATATAAAGCTCACAAAGAAGTCCTTGCCAAATAGGTATGTATATTTGTCCTATAGTACAGTTTAATTTTATTTGTTTGGGATTGAGGAATCAATAGGAGTGATTCGTGTATTTGAACGGAAGGTTGGTTATGTATGTAAATAGTCCTCTATAGTGCAGAAAATTATTGACGGTCTAGAGTACAGAAAATATGTAACTATAAAGAGGATCCTGATCATTAGAGCGACGCTGTCGTAGTACAACATGTTAGAAGAGGTAGGGGTAGACTGAAACTAACATTTTTTGGGGTTGCTAAGGTTCTAGTTGGTTTGGACTTGTTGCAATGAACACACAAAGTGACGGAATGGGATCATGTAGCCGACTCAAACATCGGGGGATTAAGCCTTAATTGATCGTTTCAGTTGACACAATGGGATTTATATATACATAATTTTCATGTTGATCTCTACTGTAAAAGAATACTGATACTTTAAATATGACACTGTCACTTCGAGTTGCTGCACATTCATTTTTTCACAATTGGCATTGGAGAGAGGTTGTGCTATTTAAGAATCCACGAACAGATTTAGTTTTTCAAAGGGTCGGCTGTCACAAGCTTGTTATACGCATTCTTGGCTTTGAAACCTGAAAGTTCAAAGATGAGATATCTAACGAATTTTCCTGTGCCAAGATTTCTCCAGAAAGTTCGAGTCTATGAATTCATATTTGCACTTGGTTTTTCAATTTTGAGAACTGTTATTTGTTTTTTGGTTGCTCAACAAGTCATATTTTGCATGTTTCCTGTAAAATAAAAGGCTATGAAAACTGGCTAAAACGAGAAGAAAAATGACTTATTTTCATCACATGCGCTTTCTTGCAGGTACCTTAGGTACATCATCAATTTTCAGTCATAGGTCCATGAAGACTTTGAAAGACAAACTGCATTGGTATGTAATGTACTGGATTTTGTTGTGCAAAATGTGTTTGGGGGAGATGATGTCATTTTTGGTAAAATTATCATGGAATGTAATGTATGATTTCTCCTAATCCAGTAAAGTATTGATGCTTTCAAAGATTTTTAAGTTCATACTTTTTGGAATTCAAAAAGAATGAAATTTTATTAAGATAAACTGCCTTTCACAGACGATAAAATTCGAGGAATACAATTAACCCAATGGGTACAAATAGCTAAGAGCATATTCAAGAGACTGTTTAAACATAAAATGTTCTCTATTTTAAGGAGTTTAACACTTAAAATTATGTTTCAATAGATTTTTTAAATTAACATTTTAATTTACAGAGAGAGTGAGTTTGTTGGAGTACTTATAAATTTTCTCTCCAAATGTATAGATACTCTTTAAATTGTAGAATATGTCCTTTAAAAATAAAGAATCTTTTGAAGATACTCTAAAATTTAAAGAGGCTAGCTCTTGGGGGCGAATCTGGCCTTTTCCTTGGGGACTAGAATGATATTTTATGGTCTTCTTTCCCTTTTTCCCCTTTTTTTTTTTAGTTGAATTAGATTCGCGAATATTTAGTTATTGTCGCAATAAATAAAGGAAGGGGAAGCAAGCAACATACGGTAGGCATACTGACACATAATTTTAATACAAGTCCATAAAATAAAATGAAAACGAAAAAAAGAATGGGACTGGTCAAACTTCTTGAAATTAAAAAAAAAAAAGTAATAATAATAACAATTTGAATTTGTTATATTAGTAATAAAACTGGAATTTCCCTAGTCCTTTCTCGTACTCCGTAAACATGTGCAATAGAAATGCTATCGATCCACATTTCACTCTTCAAAAGAAGGGTACTCTCATTTTATAGATACACGAAAAAATCTACAGAGTAAGAGAAGAGTGACAGGAAAATGGTCATCTTGTTCATCGCTATGAGGAGCTCGAACCTTCCATTCCAATTTTTATTAGACGGTACTCAATTCAATCAAACTATAATTTTAGGAAAATGCATTTTTATTTTTTTTTTCATGCCATTTCTAAAGGACAAAGGGTTAAGCTAACAAATTATTTGACGGACATCAACCCAATAAGAATACATTTTAAGTCGATTGATGATTGGTATCAACTTCCTTTCTTTCGCAGTACTTCATCTCTATATATCAAGTTATATAAATATTTTCATTATTTGTTTTACGAAATCCACTATATCATTTTACAGCAAGATTCTAAATAAATAATTTGGAAAAAAAAATCTTGAAAATTAAACTTCTGGTTTTAATATATTTTTATAAATATTTATTTTAAAACCTGTATCATTCCAGCAAAGTTTATTCCTCCCTATTGATTAATATCTCAAGGTTCCAATTTTAAATAGTTGTGTTGTAGATCCAGGGGCGAACCAGCCCTGAAGTTCAGCACGGGCGACCCACGATCATTGACTATTGACCATAACGACATGAATGATGATATTGATTATTAATTTTTAAT
>CAIGRO010173218.1:0-16745 GCA_903798355.1 Fraxinus baroniana
ACCCGCAACGAACGTATTGTTGTCGCTAAATTACTTTTGCAACAAAAACTCAATTTTTGCGACAAAATTTGTTTGTCGCGAAATTGGTTTTTTTTTTTTTTTTGTAATGTTTCAGTTTCTGTCCTTGACTTTAAAAATTCGTAACTTAATTGTTACTTAGAATATTTAAACATAACCAATGGTGTTTGATAGCCTCATAGATTAACTACTGAATAAAGTCAAAATCATGTCGATAGGAGGTCTATAGAATTTTATGTCACTTTAAGTAAACTACGCTAGGTTACCTTCTAAATTGAGTCGCTGCAAGGTTTGGAAAATTATTTTAATACCTCATATGTTGCCAAAAGAAGTTGATTTTTGGATATGTCTTAATATAAAGAATTTCATACTTTACTTTAAAATCTCATTAAGTTTCGGGGTCGATAGCTCTACAAACAAAATTATTTTTGTCATTGCCACTAGATAGAAAACAAAAGCAACAACATTTATTTTTCATTTTACGTCAATAATGTGACTTTATTTCTAAGAAATTATTATATAATCCCTTAATAAGAAATGAAGTTATTTAGAATTAAATAATCTTAAGTTAAATTTTTATGCTTTACGCTAAAAGTATAGTTAATTATTTAATTAAATCTACAGTCTACAGGTAAAGTAAAGTTAATCTAGTGACATTTTGATCCATTCGGGTTGGGGCGTTACAAGCACAATGAACGACATCCCAAGTGTGATTGTCCTAAAGAGTCTTGTCGATTTTTACATCCCACAAGTGTATGGATCATGACAAGTAATATAGTGGACCAATGAATCCATGTATCGTTCCAAGGACTGCTAACTAACAATTGATTAAATTATTCCAACTTTAATTTGATCGAAGTCAATTAATAATGTTTGTGATTGCTATATAATTATTCTAACAAAACTAAATTATCTAATGTACACAATTTATCGAATTTGGATTTTAAAAGTATGAATGTGGATGCTAGGACTTATAATTTTACCAATGGATCCCTTTTAATTCGTCAGGCAATATTCATTACTATTGTAGTGTTCGATCGAATGTTTTTAAAGTATTCGATTTACCCCCCTAGAGTTCTCACTGAGTTTATTTAATTGATTCAATTTCATATCGTTATGTGTATCAACCTTGTTAAACGAAGTATTTATTCTAAGAATTCATCTAATGATCGCAATAATTAGTATAGGTATCTCTACACGCTATACTAAATTTAGGAATTTTACTATGTGGTATAAATCTAAAACTTACCTCTCGATTCGTAATACATTCACAAAATCATTGAATAATGGCCAAAGAATTCAAAAAATTAAATTCATGAATAAAATCAACACATATGCATTTAAAGAACTAGAATCTTGAATAAAAGAAATAAGGAAAATTCTGAAGTGCCAGAGAGGGGTTACCGAATGTTTCCCCCCCTCTCACACAAGGGGCGGGCCCCCATGTATTAAATAATTCCGAGCTGTGGCCCCACCTCCTATTGTGAGGTGTGGGTAAAAAATTCTGTAGAAGATGTAGCACGGTTCTTTTTTTGGGAAAAAGCTAAAGCTCCAGGGTCAGTGACCCATTGCCAACAGGGGGATCTATAGCACATCCCTCTTTTTTTAGAGTTCTTCCATTTGTACATACAGATGTCTCACCTGAAGTGGGTCCCAATAAAAAAGTAAAAAAAATACCCATCCACCCCCTGTTTGTGCAAATATGCTATGTGTACTGTACACACAAAAAATCAACAGATAACATACAAAATTGGTGAGTCCACATTTTTACTATATTTTATTTACCCGTGGGAACCACCTCCATGGGAGATTTCTAGTGAAATTCTGGTGAAATCTCTCTGTTCAAGTGGAATTGTTCCTATTTGTGAGTTGTCGGTAGAGGTTCTATCAACTCTTACATGTGCACCCAGCAAACTTTTTTTTATTTATTGACAGTGGGCCCCCAATTGTGAGGGGTCGTATAAATAACAAAACCCTAAATTCTTTTGGTTTTCATTGTACTATAAAATAATAATGTTTGATTTTGGGAATTTTACGGGGGATAGTAATAAACTGTCAAATTTTTTTATTATTGTTGTTTTTACGAATTTGATTGATTGTGATTTTCCAAGAGTACAAGGAATTTCCAGGAGACTTTGTTCTACCAAAAGCACCCTATAGCAGGGCGCCGTAGGGAACAGGTCCACGTATGCCATATTCATAAGGGAAAATCCCCTTGTACATAATGAGGGATACCGAATGGTGTACCCCCTCCCACCTTCTAATGTGAGTAGGGTGTAAATGATTAGGTAAAAAATTATGTACATGTAGCATGACCCTATTCATAAAGTGCGGTCCTTTTTATTGGACATGTAACATGTTTTTATTTTATTTTTTTATTTATTTTTTTTATGAAAGGCTTTGTTGGTTGTACAGGGCCAACCAACTTTAACCATTTATCTTCATTATTTTTAAATTTTTTTTTTTTAATTTTTAGCTGCACATTTTTCAATAAAATAATATTATACATAAATTTAAAATATTTTCTAATTTTTTAATTACATATTACTTATCAATCTACTATTTCAAAATGCATTCTTAACAAAAAAGGAGGGGGGGGTGCTCAAATAGGCTTTTATTATTTTATGAACGTGATGATGCTTGTACATATTTTCACCATTGTGCATGTACCATGCCTTTTATGAAAGCGATGATGTCTTGTATATATTTTCTCATAAACTTAAAGGAGACTCTTGTTCATAAAAGCGACATGTTGTCACAATCCAAAGCACACCAGAAATTTCCCGTAAACTTCGTTTAACCATTTTTTTTATTTGCCATGTATCACATTTTTGTTGAAAAATAAATTATGTCTGAAAGTTGAAGACGAATTAAGAAGTCTTGCTTATATTTTCTATAGATTTAATTAAAGAGACTCTTGTTCGTAAGAGTAACAAGCTTTGAATAAAATACGTTAGAAATGAGAGAGTTGATCTTGACTAGCAAGTTTTTTGGTGCTTCGTAAAGATCTCAATGCTCTGAATGTTTCAATAGAACTAACAATGAATCCAATGAAGTAGCGACCAAATTATTCTTTTAGTTGACATCAAATTCATAGAGAACAAGATTTAAATAGATAAATGTATATATCTATTAGTATGAGTCATGCTCAATTTACTAATACCTTTGATTTCAAAGTAGCATTAACATTTGCTTGTATGTAACAAAGTATTAAACGAACTAAGAAAAGAACTCGAGTAACAATGTGTCTTACTTGTTTGAAGGATCGAAAGACATAACATTCAAAGTACACGATCAAATTCTTTGAAAATTTTAAAAATCAATAGCAACTAAGTACCATCATCATGTAATACTCCAAATTGTACATTTTACATAACATGCCAACATAAGTGCATAGTCCATAAGTGTATATTTTGGTAGGTGATTAAATTAGAATTTGAGTAATTAGAAATTACAGATCCTATGAAATATGTAAATAATAAGTGAATAGTAATACAGTCCACAAACGCGTGAATAAAAAATAATTTTGATATGTAATGATTAAAATATAATCACCTAGCAACATGTTAGTATTGTATAAAAATTAAATTATATGTATTTTTGTAATGTGTTTCAATCATAAATCATGAAACTACACCATTAGCTAGCTTGGGCCACCCTAACTAGTTCAACATGAAACATGTCGTGCAATGTCCCACAATGACCGATAAAGTATGTCACATTGAGTACGATCGAGGCTGCACCAGTTTCGTGGAAGTTTCATGCCGTTCAATTTCTCATGTGCATCATTCTTTACCCTATTTGTTTACACTTTTACACGATTTCTTCAACATCTATGCACGTGACTGTCTAGACTGATTGTGTCGTATAGGGTGAATCTCATTCATCCTGTGAAGTAAGATGCATATATTAATATAGCTTAATTCTTTCCCGAATAATTCTCTTTCCCTCTCACCCAAATGCCAATTTTCAATCCACTGGTAAATGCAATGGATTCACAATAATCAGACGCTATCACGAACAAGTCGGATTACCTCTACTTTCTGTTATTGTAAATATAGTAATAACCATAAACACAGTCAAGAACAAATGCACCATGAATTTTCAGCGTGTACATTTTCTGCATGGGCTGTTGATTTGATTGATTTTCAATTCATTTGTTAAATTGGAGCCAATAATTCTCTCCTCTTCCTTTTCCGTTGAGTGGTGGCCACGCTGAAGCGGCGGTGCCATCTCTCTTCCGGCTGTGTCCCACCGGACGCCGTCGCCGATATGACGACTGGAAACGACTCTCAGACGCCGCCCATCGCAGCCGAACAACAGCTTCACCCGGAGGCTAGCGTCATCGACGTTGATGCTGCTTCCGCCAGTGCAAAAGGCTGGGCAGCCGATGAAGAATTCTCCGATCCTTTCGATATTGGCAACACCAAAAATGCGTCCCATGAATCGCTCAAGCGTTGGAGAGTAAGTTAAAGATATTAGCGTATTAGAACATTTTCCAATTCCAAATTCCGTACAATTCATTCAATAATTCGGTGTTGGCCATTTTCTTTTTGTTCATTTCAACGAATAGCTGGTGATGAATGATTAATAAATTTTACTTTACTGTATTAGCTTCCTTTTCCGTTTCATATTTGTAATGTGTACTTGCATTGCTTTCAGAAATTAATACTGCCAAATGCCAATGGATTTTTGAAAGCATGCAACTAAGTGTTCATCAATCTGAAGGCTGCACAATTTTAAAAAATTGATAGAGGCGAGATGATTAGTCATATGCATGATGTTTCGTTGAGTTTCGCTGGTTTATCATATCAGTTTTGGTGTCCACTGAATTTTTTAAGTTGAAATCCCATCCCTAGAACATAAGAATATTTTAGCCAACAGTTCCATTATGAGTTACAAACTAAATGGTTCATAGGGATGCCGCTCTGATCAAATATCTGTGCTAGGCGTGGACATTCATATGGAGTTTGATAGCTACAAATTCACATGGACAAGGATAACGGCATTAAGTTTTTCTTTCTTTTTTTTCAGCAAAATTTGCCTTGATTTTCTTCTACCTTTCCGAGGTGGCCTAATTTTTTTTTTTTTTTTGAAAGTTTTGTTGGGTAAAGTTGAAAGTTTGAGGTGTAATTTCTGATTATTTTTCTTATTTATCTTTGCCTCTAGCTTCCTTTGCGTTTTTGTCTTCTGTTTTCGTTTCTCTTTTATGATCAAATAAGGATTAAAGGTTTTGTGAAGTTAACTAATGCCCCTATTTTTCTCATTTGACTACCGTAGCTTAAGTATCATTTCCTTACTTAATGACTACTTATAATTTGTTTCTGTATATGGATGTTTTGGTGTTACCTGTGATTATAAGGCAGCTTTACTAGTATATATTTTTTATTTGTGCATATCCGGAATCATTTACAGGAAGCTGCACTTGTTCTTAATGCTTCACGTCGGTTCCGGTACACATTGGATTTGAAAAAAGAAAATGAAAAAGAACAACGAAGAAGCATGATTAGAGCACATGCTCAAGTCATACGGGTAAGACATTATTCCTAGTTGGTCTCATTTTCTTCAAAATCAAATATTAATTTTGGAAATTTCTTGTGTAGGCTGCATTGCTCTTCAAATTGGCAGGACAGCGAGCAATCGGTATATACTTGACAAATTTTCTTTCTAAGTAGTTCTTAGAATGATTATAGCTTATTTATTTATAGATTTTTGGTTAATCTATTTAGTTAATTAATATCCTTTTTCTGCAACAACCTTGCCTTGTTTTTCGCTCATTTAGTATTAGGTACAGCAGTAACTCCTCCAACTCCTAATGGAGATTATGGAATTGGTCTCGAAGAACTTGCTTCAATGAGCAGGGACCATAATATTTCTGCACTACAACAACATGGAGGGGCAAGTCAATTCTATTTCCTTTTCGTTTGTAATTTTTTTGTTAATTATTCATGTATGTGTACAGAAATATGCTTACTATGCCATTCTCTTCAGGTTAAAGGGTTATCAAAGATTCTAAAAACAAACACAGAAAGTGGAATTGTTGGTGACGATGAATTATCACAACGACGGAAAGCCTTTGGGTCAAATACATATCCTACAAAGAAAGGACGAAGTTTCTTGGTATGCAGTTTTGCTTGGGAATGTTATTCTTTATATGTTTTACAGTTAATTATTGTTAAAAAATTTCAAATTTTTTTCCCTCTATTCATGTCTGATTTTATTTAGAGGTTTCTTTGGGAGGCTTGGCAAGATTTAACCCTCATCATCTTAATAATAGCCGCTGCAGCATCGTTGGCTCTTGGCATAAAAACAGAGGTGAGTTTGGGATGCTGTAGTATTGTTCATTTCTTGACAAATAATTTTTTTCTATCTTAAATAGTTTAATGAAATAATGTATTTCTTATACAAACATCTCAAGGAAAATCACATGGACCTTTGCTATTCCTACTGAAAGTTTTCTTTTTTTATTCCACACAAGTGCCATCTTTCAACCATGCCATGCTGGCACAGACATCAGAATTACCTGAATCATATTTCTGAGTACTCTTTCTATGCATTCTAAAACTGGTAGTCTTAGATCTGAAAGGGGGTTTGTTTTAATTTCCAGACAACCAATTCCACGCCATTTATATAGTTCAAGCTACACAAGTATGATTTACGACCTGTATTGCTTTTTCTATCTACACCATACACTATGATAAGTACTTCCATCTCCATATGATGGGAAGCCCAACTTTTATGATGCTTACAGTCTAAGTTATCTGTTGTGCTGTTTACCAGGGCCTGGATGATGGATGGTATGATGGAGGAAGCATTACCTTTGCTGTACTTCTTGTTATCTTTGTTACCGGTAAGATTATAACAACTGCCGTTTTCATTTTCTCTCCATTTTCTTTTTCTAACCCTCCATTTTTTATATGTATAAATATCCATTTTAATTTTTTTTGATAATTTTCTTGAAAGTAGAGCAAACGGTACTAATCTCAAATAGATAGATAGAAGGTTTTTGGTAATATTTCATCTATTTGTCCTTACTTGAACCGTTTATTGGATTCTCAAGAAACTTCTTTTAAGTTGTTTACGAGATGACTACCAAATTTGAGCAGTCCAGTGCTTCCTGGAGTACATCAAATTCTCCCCTTCCTTTGGAGAGGAGTTGGAAATGTTCCAAACTAGGGGTTCGGGGTGATATTTTCAAAACAGTTATCCTTCCAAGACAAAGTGGGAATAATAATTAATTGGAAAATATCTTCTTTTTTCTTGACTTTAGAAGAGAGACAGCTTTTAGTTTCCGCTGATTGACTTATTTATATTTTATTTTAACAAATATTAATTGTTAATGAATGGAGAGCTCTGTTATAATATGGCATCTCTCTTCTTCATTAAGATTAATGTATCCATTATGAGATCATTTTCAAGGAAGACAAGTAGTTCTTGCATTAATGAGTTATGCAATATATAATTGAAGGTGCCGTCCCTTTTCCTGGTTGCGGAACCAGGAACTAAGTTCTATGGAGCAGAAATTAACTACAGAATTATTTTTTTCATGCAAAGCAATACACAATTTTCTGAAATAATTTAAAAAAAAAAAAAATCACCAAATTCCACTGGGGACATCTGCCTTCCCCCCTCCTCTTCGGGGTTGCAGGAGTGAACTCTTATCTTGTGTGACCATGTTCGAATTTTTACTTGGTGCTTAAGGAAGAATATTTGAATCGTGTATGCAGATAGTTTATTTCACAATTGTGTTTTACATTGTTTTGTACTTTTTGGTCAGCAACCAGTGATTACAAGCAGTCACTCCAGTTTCAAAATCTGAATGAGGAAAAGCGAAATGTACAAGTGGAGGTAATACAAGCTAAGTAGAAATACTAGTTGTAACATTTTATTTTTCATCATTATTTTTAACAATGTGTCTGCAGGTTATCAGAGGTGGTAGAAGGGATAAGATTTCAATATATAACATTGTCGTTGGTGATGTCATACCTCTCAAGATAGGTGATCAGGTGATGTGTGATTTGATTAGGTTGGGTTTGATTTCTTAGACAGTACATTACTTAAAAGAATCTCTCTGTGTATCTTATCTAGGTTCCTGCAGACGGAATCTTGATAAATGGTCATTCTCTTGCCATTGATGAATCTAGCATGACAGGGGAAAGCAAGATCGTAAGCTGGTTATCTTGCGCTGGATATTTTAGATTGTTGATCTTATTTTTCTCAAGTGTGCTGTTACTTCGTAGGTTCACAAAGACCAGAAATCACCATTTTTGATGTCAGGTTGCAAGGTAGCCGATGGTGCTGGAACCATGCTGGTAAGACAGAAGCTTTTGACCTCCAGATTCCAGTAATTGAACCACATACGCCTAGAATATACTTTCTTTTGGGTGTATTATATTGTAACCCTTCGTTTTGTTCCTGTAGTCTCTATGTTAGTGATGGTTTTTCTAGGAGAGATTACAGATTGCATTACAGAGGTAGTAACCGGGACATCTCTTGCATAAACCTAAAGAAACCTCCATTCTATAAGAAATACACCATGGTTGCAAAGAACCTAATTGCTTGGATATTTTAGCAGATATAGCAATGAACCTTATGGAGGGGCAAAAAAGGATTCACGCAATCAACCCCAAGTTAAAGGGAAATAAGGCTTATATTGTTCATAAATTTTGAATGTTAACTATCTAGTATAAGTTGACAGTAGCACTTAGATGCTGATCAATGTATTCATGCAAGACAACGAAAGTACTTTGCATAAATTTATATTTGGCTTCACTGTCCGATCTTTCTATTTTCCTCATTTGTGATTTAAAATTCAATTGTGCAGACTCTGTATTTTGAGACTTAATTAAATATCTATTCGATTGTTAGGTAACTGGTGTGGGAATTAATACTGAATGGGGATTGTTGATGGCTAGTATTTCAGAAGATACCGGGGAAGAAACACCATTGCAGGTAATTATCAAGTAATGGTGCCTCTTATCATCATTAGTTACCTAAAAGTAGATCATAGCTATTTATGGCTTCGGATGATGTAATGTAGGTACGCCTGAATGGGGTTGCTACTTTCATAGGCATCGTTGGGCTGACTGTGGCTCTTTCTGTGCTCATCGTTCTCTTGACCAGGTAAGTTCAGCACCGTTAGTGTTGGCTTCTTACATGGTTCACAGGTTAGTAACCATGAGATATAATTTTCTCAGGTTTTTCACTGGGAATTCAAAAAATGCTGATGGATCTATTCAGTTTGTCCGTGGGAAGACTAGCATCGGTCAAACTGTTGATGGAGCCATAAAAATTATTACCGCTGCAGTGAGTTCTTGCATTCTGAAATTTATGAATTCATCAATAATTTATTTTCTATTTACTGACTGCAGTGCTGTTTAGGTTACAATTGTGGTCGTCGCAGTCCCAGAAGGCCTTCCTCTGGCTGTAACCTTGACGTAAGTATCATAAAATTTGCTTGTTTTCGGTAACCAATTGCCTCCTTGTTCATCTCCACTTCAATGTTCATTGATTGACATTTTGTCTTTGAAATTACAACAGCCTAGCGTACTCTATGAAGAAAATGATGGCTGACAAGGCTTTGGTATGTGCTCAAATTGTTTTTATTTAGATATAGATATTTATCTGTGCACACATTTTCCACATATTATGCTTTTCTCAGCGATATTGTTAACAGTACTGGTATTCAGGTGCGTAGGCTTTCAGCTTGTGAAACTATGGGATCTGCAACAACCATTTGTAGCGATAAGACTGGAACATTAACCCTGAATCAGGTCATCATTCTGTACTTTTAGGCTCTTTAGTTTTTGACGAATGAAAATATATAGGTGCATCATGCATGTCGTTCATGGTGAACGGCGATGGACTTTTACTCATGTATTTATTTTTCATTTTTCATCTTACTCTGAGTAACTAATCTAGCAAACTACACCCTGATACAGATGACAGTAGTGGAGGCCTATGTTGGGAGAAAGCAAATTGATCCTCCTGAAGATGGCTCGCAGCTGAATGCAGCAGTTTCCTATCTTCTAGATGAGGGAATAGCTCAGAATACTGCAGGCAGTGTATTTCCATCTAAGGTATTTATTTTTTCTCCCCCGTGCACGTCTTCTATCTTGAAACCCTGGCTGTAAGGGGATAAGTTTAACCCATTACAATGAGTTGGCAAAGAGTCTTTTACAATGTCAGAATTTTGTGAAGGGGCAATGGTATTGGTGGTCCTGGTATGTATAGCGTGAAAAGAACGCCTGGTGATCGTTCCCCCATGCATGTAATAGATAATTGGTGTCGGAAGTTCAATGATTTCTACTTCATATTTGAGTGCAAACATTTTACCAACTCTTGTTCACGTTCTCAGAGTTGTAATTTCATCATGGTTTTATATTTGATTACTCCTCTTTATTTCATTATAAAATTTATGCGTTATTTATAATGCATGTTCATCGTGTCTTTTCGTTTGTTTATAGGACGGTGCAGGAATAGATGTATCTGGATCTCCCACTGAAAAGGCTATTCTTCATTGGGGTGTCAAGGTACTTCTGGGGCTATAAACTAGCACTATGGTTTCAAGTTTCATTATTACTGTAACTGATTATCTGTATGATTTTAACTTTGTTATGCAGTTGGGGATGAAATTTGATGCCGTTAGATCCGAATCTATTATTCTCCATGTTTCTCCTTTTAATTCCACTAAGAAACGAGCTGGTGTTGCATTACGAGGACGGGTAACTGATTTGTTCTACTTTCCCTCTCGTCACTTTAACAAAGATCTTTGATAAATGTCATTATCTCTGAATATTTGTATAGATGTTTAGAGTCTGATTAATGGGCGTTCATTAATTTTGTCAAGAATCAATTTGATGTAAGAAAATAATCTATTGAGCCTTGTTTATTTATCTGTTAAGCGAAACTCATGGTTCAAAGAACTTAATTTTTTTTACTATGTACGATGTCACTTAACAAAGCATTCCGTGGACTGTATTATTGCATCCTTCTAGTTGAGTGTAAAAATCAATTTTGAGTATATCTTTCTTATTTTATGGCAGACTGACTCTCAAGTTCGTCTACACTGGAAGGGAGCAGCCGAAGTAATTTTAGCCTCATGTTCACAGTTTATGGATGCAGATGGTAGCTTGCAGTCTATTGACGAGGATAAGAAGGTTAGCACAAGATAAAAAATTTTAGTTTAAGGAAACTCAAATCTTTACTTGAAACCGGAAAAAAATAAAAGCAAGACAAGGAAATAAAATTTAAGTTGCCACAAAGCACAAGTTCCAAAAGCATAAAACAAAGACGAATGGAGCTGAAGGTCTGCTATTTTCTTCAATAATCTTTTTCCTTTAGTATGAAAATAAGAGAAAACTCATTACAATTTGCGGATAAAATAGTTCATCCAAACGTTGGATGGTAATCATACTTGGTATTACAGGTTTTTTTCAAAGATGCTATTGAAAATATGGCTGCCAAAAGCTTGAGGTGCGTTGCCATTGCTTACAGAACATATGAAACAGACAAGGTTCCAGCTGGTGATGAACAGCTAGAACAATGGACTTTACCCGAAGATGATCTTGTTTTGCTCGCAATTGTTGGTATAAAGGTGCGAACTCTGAAGAGTTATATGAATTCTTATTATGTGTCCATTTGTAAACGTTGTTGCAATGTACAATTTTTTTTTTAAGGCAAACTAGAAAAAAATTTAGATTTCTATTCATTGCAAATTCATTTTATTTTATTATATATATATATATTTTTTTTGTTTTAACACAAACCATTTCACAGGATCCCTGCCGTCCAGGTGTCAAAGAAGCGGTGAAACTATGTTTGGATGCTGGCGTTAAGGTATTCTTTGCTAATATCAAAATTATATCTATACTTGGAAATTGTGTAAGTTGGTAGCTGCCATAAGATCCAAACATTTGTTAACAAACAAGAACAACTGTTAACACAGCCAGTTGATTTGCATATGCATCCCATCCCATTTGGCCTTTGTACTTTAAAGTCAATTTCTTAGACGTAATTTTTACAATTTTTTAAGTTTGTCCGAACATACTCCAAAATTTGGTTTCGATGCACGTGCTTGGAAGAAGTTTTTAGAAAAATATGAGATGCAGCTATTTTAATGCATCATAAAGGGTATGTGTGTAAAAGTACAAGAATCAGAAATATACTAGCCTTCCTATTATGAATGTCATTAGAATGATGATAAGATATTTTGTGTCATTTTCTCAATTAAAGAAAAAGAAATGAGATGATATCATGTTAACCTAAATAAGTCAACCATCAGGTGCGCATGGTAACTGGAGATAATCTTCAAACAGCCAAAGCAATTGCTGTGGAATGTGGAATACTTTCTTCAGATGAAGATAATGTTGAGTACAGTATTATAGAAGGGAAGACATTTCGTGAGTTGCCTGACAAAGAGAGAGAGCAAGTTGTAAAAAAGATATCGGTACGGTGTTGATGAAACGAGATATATATGAAAACCATTTATCGCTTCTCTTATTGCTGACTAAATAACGAGTAATGAGTATGCTTTGATTATGTACAGGTTATGGGAAGGTCATCTCCCAGCGACAAGCTTTTGCTTGTGCAAACATTGCGTAAACTAGGGGAAGTTGTTGCTGTAACTGGAGATGGAACCAATGATGCTCCAGCATTGCACGAGGTCTGATATCCTTACCATATTTATCATATATACACACATTTCTTGATGACACATGTTAGTTGTATCGGGCACTAGTACAATGTTGACAATTGCATCTAAAAATCCCAAAGTACTATCCCTAGTAAATTTTAGATTCCCGCATCTTTTAAAAAGGAGTATATCCCATGTAGATATTTTGATATCATAGTCTTATGACCAAAGAACACAACGACCCTGGAACACAATTATTTTACCTGTTCAGCTATTTTATACGATGATATACTGGTTATTTTGACCATTTCATTAGATTATTGCACCCATCAATTTGCCCAAATGCTAGTTGGTTTCTTCTATTATAGTGAAAATGTTTTTTTCCCACTACTCTACTAGTAGTGGTTTGCTGCATGCTCCATCGTTTCACCTCAAAAATATGTCAGGCATTGAGTGGAACCAATTCGTTTCATCTAATACTAAGGTCACGACTCAGCAATATATATCTGTAATATTTATGGCAATGCCATATATATTTGTAATTTCATACAATTTTTTTATTCTATATATGCAGGCTGATATTGGTCTTGCCATGGGAATACAAGGAACTGAAGTTGCTAAAGAAAGCTCAGACATCATTATTTTAGATGACAATTTTTCTTCAGTAGTAAAGGTTAGTGTTGGGGAATTTATTTCATCATCTACGTAAAGTTTCATTGGATTCTTTAAGAGTTAGAATAGATCTCTCTTCTTACTTATATTATCTAATCTTAAATGGAACACAAATTTACTACACAAGAAACATTGTCAAGGGTTTTGCACATATTAATAAACACATGTATGATAATTCAGCTTTTGTTGCCAATTTATATATGTAATTTCTTCTTTAGCTTGACACAGTTCCATTTACTTTGCATAGGTTGTCCGCTGGGGGCGTTCTGTATATGCAAACATTCAGAAATTTATCCAGTTTCAGCTCACTGTTAATGTTGCAGCTCTTGTAATAAATGTAGTTGCAGCAGTTTCTTCTGGCGATGTTCCTTTAAATACTGTGCAGGTATCTTTTTACTATCCTTCATAGTATTGTTTGTAGCTTTTAAATATCATAATCAGGAGAAAATATAAATAAAATTCCAAAAGACAAGTCGGGCACTATTTATACAAAAAAAGTTTTCGCACTAAAATGCATTTAATGGAATGGTGATTTGATATCAATTCAAGAATCTTAGATTTCTAGGATGCACAATCAGAGATGGAACCTTTTCCTAATTTATATTTGTATTTAAGTTGGGAATTCAGAGTTTGAATGTTGACGCTTTGCTCCACTGATTTGCCTTTTGGTACAGCTTCTTTGGGTTAATCTCATCATGGACACTCTAGGAGCTCTGGCATTGGCTACTGAACCACCAACTGACCATCTTATGCATAGACCTCCAGTTGGTCGAAGGTTAGAACTCCTCAATATATCACACTCTCTTTTGATTTCGTCATAGTATGAGATGCATCACGCGACTATTACACTCGTCCAAAGTTTCCATAACTCACCTGGGAGTTGTCAGCTAGAAGTCTACATATAGAATGTTGCTACATTTTAAATCACCGCAAGGCCAGTAACTTCATATAAAAGAAAGGAAAGGTATGACTGTAAGAAGGAGGGCAAAACAAAGTGCAAACAATCTTACTTTTTGTCTAAGTTAATATGTGCAAAAACCCAGACAAACACGACCCATCCTCTCCGTTACGAGTCCCATCAATAACTGAAGCAAAACAAACTTGTATATGATAACTTTTTTTCCATCCATTTTGTAATGTTCAACACTTTAATAAATTTTGAGGCTTAGGTATCTGCATTCAATTTCAAGGCATTTGTTAGTTTTTTGTACCATTTGAAATGAGAACTATAGATACTCATACTTATGTGATGTTTTGACGATATTGATGTTTTGACGATATTGAGAAATCTGATACACCTACAAAATTTGTTTATCAAATGAAGGCATTGTATTCATAATTCTCTGTCCTGCTAACTATATTTCCAGTTTCAAAATATGTCGAGTCTATTTAACTGGAGTAGCTCTTTCAAATGGGAATGGCATAAAGAACTGTGCCCTAAGTAGAATTTCTTCCCACGTTAAAAGCTTGTGTAAAGAATGCATGACCCTCTCTCGTTTATTTGTTTTCAAATGCTTCAGGGAGCCTCTTGTAACAAATATCATGTGGAGGAACTTGCTTATACAGGTCTGTTAGGTTATTATTTCTTGAATTTGGGCTGTTTATTTTTGTTCTTTTAAGAAGTTTTGTTAATATTACTATTGTATCATCTATATTGCAGGCTATATATCAAGTTACAGTCCTCCTTATCTTCAACTTCTGTGGTAAGACCGTTCTCAACTTAAAGAATGAGCCGTCGGAGCATGCTAACATGGTGAAGAATACCGTGATATTTAATGGATTTGTTCTATGTCAAGTAAGTACATTCTAATTGCAAGTGAAAAAAGGAAAATTTGAAAAACTTTGACAGCTTAATCGAAGATGATAGAGCATGTCTGACTAAGCTTAGAAAAAGTAAATTTACTTTTAAGTAATTTTTTGTTTTTGCTCATGTCTAGATAACTGACTTTTTTCTTACTTAAAAGTGTAAAATATTAATTTTTCTGAAAGTGAGGCTTATCTCTTAGTTGAAATAAGTAACTTATTCCAAATTTGACCTAGACAAGAACTATTTATTTTAAACTTTACTTACTACTAAACTTTTAAGCTTAGCCAAACATGATATGTTTTATTATATTTATAAGAGGAACATGAAAATAGCACCCCAAAATTCCATGGGACGCCAGACTTACCAAGCTCATTCTTTTCACTTGGCAATTTCAGATATTCAATGAGTTCAATGCTCGGAAACCGGATGAGATGAATGTCTTTGAAGGGGTGACCAAAAACCACTTCTTCACTGGCATTGTGGGAACTACATTTATATTTCAGGTGGAAGGCCATAACATTTATAATTTCAGGGCTTTGAATTTTTATTCCAATAGTTCAACATTAACAAGCTCCTGATCTGTAATAGATAATTATCATCGAGTTTCTTGGAAAGTTCGCCACAACAGTTAAACTGAGTTGGAATCTGTGGCTAGTTTGCCTTGCCATTGGCATTTTCAGGTTTGGAGATTTTCTTTAATCATAGTAATTATAGTTTGAAAATATTTATTCATTTAAGAATATTGGGACCATTGTGTAATGAACCAAGGTAGCATAGAAGAGGGTGGTTATCTAACTAGTCTATGCTATGTGTTTCAAATCTTTATAACTTCTTATGCTGCAATCCCCTGCATGTTCTTTCACAAGATGCAGTGGTTAGTTATCGAACTTCTTGTAGTTTTCCAGGTAAAACCAAACTTGAGATTTTTTCGAGTAGTAATACTCTAATATGTAGATTACATAGAAGTTTAGGTCTCAAACACATGAACCATGAACTCTATACATCTTGAACGGGAAAGAATCAAGAGAAAAAAGGAGAATCGGATTTGATGAAATGAAAAATGTAGTACAAATCATAGACCAACTACTCCGCTTTTGGCGGATTTTCTTGGCATTTTCTTGAAAATCGGATGAAATTACTAATTCATCATCTGACATTTACGTAGACGACACTTCATTCCCAGTTATTTTTGAAAGTCTTTCATTTTCTCCCATTTTTATTTCAGAATAATCTCGTGTTTTACTCGATTTTATGACAATTATCTTCGGATACGTGGTAATTTTCTTTTGTTTCATGCAGCTGGCCCCTTGCTGTTGTTGGAAAATTGATTCCAGTTCCACAGACACCTCTAGCCAAGGTGTTCATTAAGNCTCTAGCCAAGGTGTTCATTAAGCCATACCAGCGATGTGTTGCATCTCGCTGTAATTCTAATTAATATATATTACCAATGTTTCCATCCATTAAGAAGCCTCACCAATTTTTTGAAGATCAGTCTTCTATGGAGAGAGTAAATGTCACTACTCATTTGGCTCTATGAATCTATTCCTGCACATATGTATATACACTTCATCGAAGTGGGATTAAAATTCGGATCATGCTACAAGTACCTAATCA
>CAIGRO010173226.1:0-11191 GCA_903798355.1 Fraxinus baroniana
CCCATACGTGACTTTGTTGGATAGGGGAGAAAGATCTCTTAAAAGATAACGATTTCGTGCCCTGGAGTTCATTAGTTTTTTCCAAATTTTCCTACATATTTCCCAACAATTCTCGCTACCATGTCGATGGGAGGATTGATGCATTTGATTGTAATGTCTCATAAATTGTTCTTACTAGTGAAAGAGTCCAATATTGTCAACTTGAACTAATATGTTCTACAATATTGTCTTAAATTGAGACAATTTAGAATGCATCTTCACGAATTCTCGCTCTGGTTCTCTATTTGCTCGCGAAAGACTATTGACTCAGTAGTAGTGGATGTCAATCGATTGAGTGAATAGAGACAGATTTTGGACCATGTCCAAGTCCTCTAATATTACCTCTACATTTGTCCAAAAACCACTTACATGATCTCAAATTCAGTGAAGGCTTGAGATCCCTTTGAAACAATTTGCTCTTTATTCTCAAGCATCATTTTCCATATATAATTAAAGCGAAAAGGGGAAAAATATATTTTAAGAACAAACAATATAGTGAATGTCAATGGACAACATTTTGTTAGAATTCGTGCCTCATCATTTATCCACCATTTGTTCTTGTTGTAACGAATCTCATAATAAATGTCTATTTCTTCTTATGCATTCTCTTTAGTAATTGCTCTCTATTTAAAACAATATACTTCGTGTTATATAAGTATCTTTATCTTCATAAATTAAAAGAAAAAAAATTACATTTTCCCAAAATGTACAACAAATAATCTTGTTCTACCATGATGATTATATTTAATATAGTTGTGACTTACCGATTGCACGTAGATAGTGCCTGCAAATTAATTGTATATCATTGTAAATAACTCTTTTATTATAATTTTATCATTATTTTTAACTATGTTTATTATTTTAATTATATATTTAAATTACATTATTCTTTTTATTTAAAAATAATAATACCTTTAATAAGACACGAACAAAATATGCAAGTATTTTAACTGTTTATTCATTTTCATTTTCATTGACATTTATTATATTTTTTGTTCTTAATATATTTCCCCATTTTCTCTTCAAGTACATACGAAAGGACGCTTGAAATTAAAGGGAAGCATATTACAGCGGGATCTTAGGCCCCATTGAATTTGCACTAGGGTGACTTGATAAGAAACTCGTGGAATCAAATATCAGCCCTTCCTTTTAGATACATCTTAACAATCTAATGAATATAGAAATTTTTATTGGCTTTCCTCACCCACTCTAAGATTTTCACCGTAGTTTTGTATATTCTAATGAGCTTCAGCGAGTTCTGTGCAGACTTGGCCTAAAGGAAGGATGTGAATTGGAAGAATGCAGAAGGATGATTAGAGCTTTTGATGAAAATGGAGATGGACTTATCGATTTTATTGAGTTTGTGAAATTCATGGAGAAATGCTTTTGTTAAAAGCATTAAATATGAACTTTTACCATCCACCTTAACCATTTGGCATGACATATGAAATTGATTTACATGAAAATATGAACTTCTTTTGACTAATGGAGATTTGTGAGAACTATCAGCCAATCTAGATTTGCAGGTTCGAAATGCCATTGTATTCGACCCCTACATTCAGAATTTCAGATTACTCATATCGCTGGTCATATGGAAGCACCCGAGTCACGAGTCACCAGGGGACGGAGCCCAGTAAGGCCTAGGCCCACCCTAAACTTCTGGGATCAAATTTTTTATTTTATTTTTTAGTTATTGGCTAAGTCCCAGCCCAAGAGAGAAAGCCCAAAATACCAATATATTATACCCAACGGCCCAAGCCCAAGCCCAATCCCAATCCCAAGAATTTAAACCTCGTTCACAAATCACAACTCCATCCTCTTCTCCACTTCGCAGCCTGAAGCCCCCACTTCGCCTCCACAACTCCACTTCGTAGCTTGAAGCCTGAACTGAAGCCCTCCACTTCGTACGCGGCACGCGGCCTCTGTCTGAGTCTAAAAAATATAGAAAACATTGGGGATTTCAGATTTGGATTAGAATCGAATGGTGGAGCATTTGATAGGTTGAGAGGGAGACGATGGGGTTTTTTGACCTGCTTCGCCTCCGTGCGACGGTCCCGACGATTTTTCTGCTTCATCCTTCGACAATCGGCAACAGTAAACTACTGTAAGTTTGATTTTAGCTTGGGTCTTTTTGGTTATACTAGCTTGGGTCTTTTCCCCTTTTTGTTTGATTTTAGCTTGGGTCGTTTTATTGCACATATTCAGGTTCAATTGTGTAGAATTTTGCACTCTGTGTTTTGCTTTTGCATAAATGATAAACCGTTTGAATGGGACACCGTGGTGGACGAAGAAGATGACAATAACCTGACATTTCCTGGGAAATTTAGTTTTGCTTTGTTGCCTCTGAAACTTAAAGCAGCCTCATGCCCCTCATCATAAGCTCTAGTAGCATCCTTTGCAGACTGTAGTGTCAAATGTGCCTAACGAAACTCTTGTAGCTTTATATGGATTTCTTATTGTTGAAATTTCAGTTTTATTGAAGCTCTTTATTGTTGAAAGTTGTATTTTGTTGAAATTGCTCCTATTGTGCTTTTATGTGAATTGTTATAGAATTGCACCTACGAATTACAACCAAAAATTTGTTGAATTGTTGAAATTTGTTGAATTGTACCTGTGAATTGTTGAAATTTATGTTTTGTTGAATGTGCTTTATAGAATTGTTATAGAATTTCGCCTATGAATTTGGGTAATATTGTTTTATATTTTTATCATCATTAAATTCATAACCAAAAACTCGACGTTCAACATTGATAAATTGTGCCCACCCTGAATTACAATCCTGGCTCCACCCCTACGAGTCACGACCACGTGTTGTTGTCTTTCAACTTAGTGGCACAACATATGTAGAGCAATAAGCATGCAAGGTTGACCTTCATTATGAGTGAAAATGTGCTTAAACTTGACGCATATCTGAACCGTGAATAACTATAAAAGAGTTTTGTTTGTAATACATGAATAAGTGTTACTGGAATTTCCCTCGAAGAAAAATGTGAAATACTAAGATTCACTACAAAAAAGGTTTACGGGTTGTACTTGCTCGCAAAAATCTGACGATCGAGCTGAAAGTTATGCACATTTACGTATATCTCTCTTATTTCATCTCTTCCACGTCAAAACTGGTACTTGTTATCCTTCAATAGTGCTAAATTGAACTACTTGTCCTCACCCCACCCCACCCCACCCCACCCCAAAAAATGTCACCATGCCACATTAATTACTACATAACAAGGTGGTAATTAGCATAAGTACCTTCTTTTTTTCCCAACTTTTTAACATACTAAATTTATTTTAAAAAATACATTAATACTAGATTAAATCACACCTTTTCATCTAATTATGTACTACCAATAATTAAATAAATTTTCAAAATCATAAATATTTCAACCTTATTTTTTTAGATCTATTTTCATCTTGGATTAATCCAAATTGTACAAAATAGGTTGACAAAAATTGTTGACAAAGTAAGTGTAACAAGATCTAGGCCATTGATTTTAAAAACGGTTTTGAAATCATTTGCCTAGATGTTGCTACACATATTTTGTAAACTAATTTTGTCAACCTATTTTGTACACATAGATGACTCTTGAATCTTTCCCATCTCTCGAGTCTACCACGTGACTTTGAAATTCTTATTTATTTAATAAAATAATAGATTCAAGTGTATTATCTCTCTTCAAAACTTAGGGGTCGTATATTTAATTGGAGTTTTTAAAGACTTTTCGGAATTTTAAAAGTTTAGGTGTATTTAATAAAAGCTTTTTAAAACTCTCTAAAAGTATTGATGTATTCTATCAAGATTTTTATAAGGGCCTGCTTGAGAGTTTTATTTTCACCGGTTTTAAACGGTTTTAGATGGTATCGTTTATGAGACATTGGAAGAATTGGTACTTGCTATATTTTTTAGGCAACGATTTTGGATGGTTTAAAAATTACCAAAAAATTGTGTTATGTAATTTTGATCGTTTCTCTCAACCCGTTAAATTAGCAGTTTTTTGCCGTTTCTCAAATTCTCTTCAAATTTTACCTTTTATAAAATAATTATTTTCAACAAATATACTAACTAAAAAATTATTTATAAGAAAATAAATTATAATATAATTAAAAATTATTTATTTTTTTGTGTAAAAATCTTACTAATAAGATAAAAAAACCACTTATAAAATATAAAAGTTACTTATAAGTAAAAAATTCGCTTATTTGTAAAAATTATTTAAAAGTACAAAAATTAGCTTATAATTATAAAGTTTATATATAACTAAGAAATACTAACATAAGATTTTAAGTAAATATTTAACTTTATATAACTTTTTAAGTTAAATATTAACTTATATGTAAAAAAAATCACATATAAGTAAAATATCTCTTATAAGTAAAAAATTTCATTCATGAAACCATAAACTCAAAATTTCACTAAAGAACATGTATATAACTTTATTTTTTAGAAAACTTGCACAAGCAGTGAATAATAAACTCAAAAGCATGTGTCGGACCGTTTTAAAAATCGCTACTAAAATCACTCATAATTGATTCACTCATAAACACTCAAAATCATTATTTTAAAAAACGTTCATAATCGATACATTTGAACTCCCAAGCAGGATGTTAAAACGTCTTTAAAAGTCACAGTGCATTCAATTAAAAAAAAATAGAAGTCACAGTGTATTCAAAATTGTCATTGATTTTTAAATTTTTTTTATAAAAGGTACTAGTACGGTATTTTAGTAGTAAAATTTGACATTTCAATGTTCTTGTAGGCCAAGAGATATGCACTAAAATTAAATCCTTGACACAGCCTCCTAATTAAGCCTAATCGTGTCTAATTACCCAATTTTTTATGGGAAAAACCATAGAGGAAATTAGAGTCTTACAAGCTTTTAAGATACCATTTTTATAAATCTAGAACCAATTTTAATAATGCATAAATTAGGTTTTAATTAATGATTTTTAAACTATTTTTGTTTAAATCAATCATACACAATTTCAAACCCTAATTATTTCATTATCCCCCCTCTCTCTCCCTACCGACCCATTTTCTCTCTCCTCTCTCTATCCCCGCCGCCACCACCCCACCACTCCGCCGCCACCACCTCGACGGCACCACCACCGCCTCTATCTATGATCACATCTCACCCTCTCTCCATTGCCAGAGACCTGCTATCTCCTCCGCCATTCACCTCTCTTTCCCTTTCTATCGGGAAGTGGTACGTAAAGGCGGCGATGGCGCGCCCACCGACGTTGCTCTTAATATGACAGTGGTTGATCCACAGAGGTGCAGATCTGTTATTTCTTTTTATTTTTATTTTTCGAGTTTGATTTATCGGATGGTTGTGGTTGTATGCCTAATATTTGCTGATGGTTGTTGTGGTAGTTTTTTTAGTCAAAGGTGGATTTTATGGAGAGAGCAATGCACTGTACAATAACATGGTAGAGCACGGGTGTTGAAGGTGTTGTGGTGTTGGTAGTGGTGTTGTGGTGGTGTTTTGGTGTTGTTTAGGGGGTTTTAAGTGATTTTTGTTGGTGGCTATGGCGGATCTGGCGTCGATTTTGGTAAGGTTGGTGTATTGTTAGGTGTGTTTGGTGGGGGTTTTTGGTTGTGGTTGTGTTCCTAGTGGTTGTGATGGTTTCTGGTGGTGGTCGTGCCGGCAGTGGAAACATTGGTTATATTGGTGAGGTTGTGGGTTGGGTAGGGGCAGTGGTGGAAGTGTTTGTAACCAAGTATTGGTGGTCGGTTGGGATCGGGGATTAAATGTTTGGTGTATGTGGCAAACTATGTGGTTCATTGTGACTAACTATTAAACTTTGACATTAAAATTTCACAATTTGTGACCAAGAAACTTGGAAATATGAGACCTATCGATAAACTGTGGTCTATAATTTTTTGATCCGTGACCAATGAATTAAATTGTGACGTATAAAATTTTTAATTTGTGACCTTGAAATAATTTGTGATCAATTAATTTGATATTTTGCGACCGTAAAATAAGTTGTGTGACTTATAAATTTTGTGGGTTGTAACCGATGAACAAATTGTGATCTATAAAATTTTTGTACTATGACTGTAAAAATGTTTGTGACATTTAAGAATTGTGATTTGTGAACAATTAATAATATGGAGCAATTATATGAGATATGTGACCAAATTATATGAAATTGTGACATTAATATATTTAATTAATTAAATCATAAATAAATTTTAATAAAAACCTGATTTTTGAAATTTAAAACCGCTATTCTTTAATTTTGAAATAGGTGATACTTAATCCCTTATTTATATAATGTTTCCGAAACCATATGTACATAATTTTTTTTTATAGATGTTTTATACCCACTCACATATGTGGGGTCCACCGAAATAAAAAATGATAAAAAAAAATCCACCCCCTGCATTGTGTGTATCTGGCGATAATGTTCTGTAGAACCATGCTTCTGTAAATGAAGCATGGCTCATTTTTTATTTTTAAGTTGTTTACAGTAAAAAATAAAGAAGGGGAAAAAAGTTGTTATTTATCTAAACTCCTGGATAAAAGACCAATTTGAGCTTAACAATTATCTAACAAAGTTTATACTTCAACATGAAGTCATCAAAACATACGTAGGATTAAAGCAATAGAAATTTCATAGAAATCTTTTCGACGTGAAAAATAAATTAATATTCCTTGGAAACTTCTTGACCTTTTCTTGTCCTTCTAGAAGAGAATATTTCTTTAACAATTTTTTGGTGCTCCATCATAAAATATTTGTGGCATCGGCACACGCATACACTCTCCAAACCTACTAAATTTGTTATATAATAATGCGACAGATAACCTAATTCCTTAGGTAAAAATATGATGACAATGTTAGAATTTTTTATTAGTTGACAGTCAGCCCAAAATCTGACTAATTTTTAAAGGGCAAAAGACTCAATTTATATTTTTCATACAAAAGAATAAAAATTATTAAATCAAGAAATCCCCATATCCAAATCCACTCATCCACCATTGGGCAACTACTGCCGCTGCCGTTGAGATACACAAACAGTCACCTCATAACAACCAAATCCACCCATCCTTAGCCATCCACCACCACAACCGCTTGAGGCAATATAAGAAATTCAAGAGTAACAAAAATCCACCTTCCCCTTCCAATTTCTTCTCGCTAGAGGGATAAGAAGAAACAATATCACAGCATGAGCAAGAATACCATCAAGAAACAACAATTTTGGAAAATATAAATAAATTGCAAAGATGGACGGAATCTTAGATCAAAATTTTGTTGGAATTATATCATTCACAACAATCCAATTGATTGCGAAATCAACAAATAAATCCCCCATAAATTTAAAACATATTTGTTTCACAAATAAATCTGATATGACCTTTGAAGTTTGGTTATGAATAAGATGAAACCAATGCAACACATGATTAAATTGGTGGCAATAGCATCTCCTTCATGGTAAATTGTTCCAGTTTTTAGGACAATGCTAGGAAAAATCCCTTCGCTGCTTGTCCTTTCTATCTATTGCTTAAAGTTAAAATAGGCATTTGATAGTTGGATATTACATTGAGAAGATTGGGTTTTGAGCAGCGACAGTGACTTGACAACGGTGCCCGGCGATGGATGGGGTGGGAAATGGTGGGCGTGGGTGGGGATTGGAGATAGTGATGGCAACGGGGCGGGTTCGGCGCGGGCCACCCTCGCCCTGCCCTGCCCCGCCAATCCCCCGCCTTGCCCCGCCCCGCCTTAGGCGGGACAGGGCGGGGCGCGGGCGGGGCGGAACTTTGCCCCATTTCTTGTCACGTTTGTATTTTTTTTTTTTTTAAAAAAAAAACCACAAATTTCCAATTAAATACAAATTCAAAATTTTATAATCCAAAGCAAACAATATTTAAACACAAAACTTTTTCAATTAAATACAAATTCACAATTTTATAATCCACAGCAAACAATATTTAAAATAACTACATCAATATCCAAATCAAGCAATGAAAAAAATTGGAGAAGATGATAAATTCTTTTTATTTTTTATTTAATTATTTTTATTCTTTTATATGAAAAATGTAAATTGACTCTTTTACCCTTCAAAAATTAGTCAAAATTTGGGCTGACCATTGACAAGAATGAATTCCCCCATTGTCTAACCTACTTTGTTCTTTGTCTCTTACGATTTCCTGTGCAGTAGTGATCTTTCACGAAGATATTCGACGTGATGATACGGATGAATCAAACACTATTCGAAGTAAAAATTCAATGCTAAACTTAGAAAATAGACAAGTATATCTGTCTCTTAATTTATTGATTGTCGCCCTTCCCTTCATTGACGTGTTGACTATTAATTTATTCTTTTAATCTGATTTTATGGATTCTGTAAATGGAATTGATTATCTTGAGTTTTGCATGCCCATTTGGACGATCTAAGTGCTTATTTAATTTTTTTTTTTTTCTTGAAGATGGGCCTCGATTTTAATATAGATTAAGTTGTCACTTTGAGTTAGATTGATGTCACGTAAATGAAGAAGATGAAATTTAGAATCACTACAAAAAAAACTATGATTTCGCGACAAAAAAAATGTTATCGCAAAAAATAAGATTTTCCTGCAAAAGTAATTTAGCGACAACAAGATGTTTGTTGCGGGCATTGTCGCGCTATATGAGTCACAGAACATATTATGCGACAACTTTCAATCATTTATCACATAAACAAACTCGCAACATTACTTGTTTGATGCAAAAAGTACAAATTAACAACATGACATTCATCACCATAATATCGTCGCAATATATATATATATATTGCGAAAAAAATAAATGGGCTACAAGTCAATTTGTCGCGATGATTATTCGAAGGAAAAAAATCGCTAGAAAAATATTTGTTGCAAATAATACATAAAATGTTTGTTACCTATGCTATTTTGGAGTGAATTGCCTAAATAGGCACTGAACTTTAAGCAATGCATTCAAGGGGTCACTGAACTTTAAAAATTACTCAAATGATCACTGAACTTTGCAAAACATTTTCACTGGATCACTGAACTTTAAAAATCACTTAATTCATCACTGAACTTTAAAAAATGTTTCTAAGAGATCACTAAACTTTTGCAAAATGTTACCCAGGAGATCACTGCATTAGTGACCCATGAGAAACATTTTGCAAAATTCAGTGATGAATTGAATGATTTTTAAAGTTTAGTGACCTAGTGAAAACGTTTTGCAAAGTTCAGTGATCATTTGGGTGATTTTTAAAGTTCAGTGCCTATTTAGGCAATTCACTCTGCTATTTTGCAACAACATATCACAGTAGAATTGTTACAATAGTACACATTTATTGGAAAATGTAACTTACTCATTAAAAATAGCTCATGACTTAATAAAAAGAGTGATTCAATGTACAATTAATCAAATATAAATGATTCCAAACTATACAAAAAATAAAAAAATAATAAATAAATAAATTGTATTATTGTCTTCAAATTGGAATGCCAAGTCTTGTGAAGAGAATGTTGTAATAATCCTCAATCTCTTATCAACCATTTATCAACTCTAAGTAGATGCATCATCTGTATTGGAATCTACATAGAAAAGGGAAAAGGCATAAATAGTCATTAAAAAATAAAATAGAAGGACTTGCGTAATAGTAAAAAAGAAACAAAATACACATAGGATCCCTGTTCTCAGCGGACAATCAGGATCGTTGTTTAATTCAGTGCCATTGTGAAAGGCGCTATCTTTGCCACATCTTCTGGGTAAACAGAGGCGGAAGAACTATTCAGAGACTAAAAGAAAAGGAAGCTTATGATTGCATTGTAGCAGAGAATTACACAATTCAATCGCTATTATCTATCTGAATGGCACTAAATTTTCTAGCAAGTAAATTTTTGGTTATGAAAAATGAGATTGTATGGTACGGTAACATTCAGTGACACTGACGTTCATATACACAATTCCAACTGAATGGCACTTAGTCTTTTCTAAAAAAATTAAAATACAGTCTTTTGTACCTCCATATAGGAGCTTGTCTGAGTTGCACCCAATGTTTTGTTTCCCTTAAAGCTTTTAACTCTTTCAGTTCTATTAGAACATGTACCACATGCAGATGACAAAATTTCCATTGAACAGAGGGAACCTTGTACTAGGAACCTTCATATATAAAGAAGAGGGCAAGAGAGATTCAAAGCAACAACCCTACATGATTACAAAGAGAAGAGGTTAAAAACTAACAAAAATAAAAAGAGAGATGTTAACTGGACAATCAAGTCGGAAAACACTAATTAAGTAACGAAAAAGTATCAAGAAAAATTATTTTTTCTCAAGCATTGAAAATGTTAAAAAAAAAAAGGGGTTAAGTAATGATTGCGTGTAAATAAAGAAAAAATGTAATAATGTCCCAATATGCCATAAATTTTGATTTACTTTGACGGTTGAGCAATCAAGGGCTTAAGCTTCTGAGTCAAAGTTGAGTTCTAAATTGTATGTGCAGGTACATTAAGGCCTAATTATGTTGAGTAGTCTCTCTAGTACAATCAGTCTCCCCTTATTTGGTACTCCTCTTCCTTATTTGGTATGCAAGTTTTATGGCACAAATGAGATGCAATACCCATGCTAATACATTGGATGAAATCTAAAATAGTTCACTTCAGTTCCAAGTATGCTAGCTGTGTAATTCATATCAATCTTTTACACTTCTTCATTTTTCTTTGGTTTCTTCTTCAGATTACCATTAACTAAAATCCCAACAATATAATTATGCTATGTATAATAGAGCTTATGTTAAATAAACCCCTCCACGAGAGGGGGGACAAAGAGAACTTATGTTAAACATCACATCAACCATTAACTCAAGATAAGATAAAGGATCACCAAGAGTAGTTGCATTCTCAAAGCACAAAAGTCAACAAGAGGACAGGGGCGAATCTAGGATTTTAGGTCAGCACGGGCGGATGGGCGGTCGTTGATTGTCGGTAGCAATAAAATATTAAGAGCCCATTCGATACCTATTTTTTGCAAAAAAATGCATTTTAGAATACTGATTTGATGAAGAATATGTGTTTAAAAATAAGAAGTTTTGAATTTGCTTATAATATTATTTTATTAAAAAATGTGTGATTGAAAAGAGAAAAAAAATGTATTTAGGAAATATTAAGAATAAACAAGGGTTTTAACCCCCCCCCCCCCC
>CAIGRO010173244.1:0-15487 GCA_903798355.1 Fraxinus baroniana
TAGGAGTTAAATGTTTCATTGGTCATCGAACTTTGCTTTATGTCACGACTTACTAACCAAACTTTACAATGCTTTCCATTGGCCACTCAACTTTATGTTTGTGCACTCCATCACTCACCAAACAGATTCCGTTAATCTCTTCGCCTACGTGGATGACGGAAATAATACATGGCATTTAACTCCGTCAATGAGACTCCAACGTGGAGGACAAGTCATAAAATTGTGTCTCACCAAACACCCCTTTAAATTCCTTAACCAAATCATTCCCTCCTGTAACATAACCAACCCAAACGAAATGAACTGGAAAAAGAAAATTCCCAATTGGAGACGAACCCTAAGCCCCAAATCGACGCTCCCTAAATCCGAACGTGAAGCCGTGGCTGCCTGAAGAAGTTTAACAAGGTCTCGCATCTTCTCTGGCCATCAATTGAAGTGGACATGAAGGGACCAAACGAAGGTAATTCCCCAACAATTTTGTGATACTATTTTAACGTATTTCTAACTTCCTGGGTGAGCTTTTCTTTTGTTTTCCATTAATTGGGGGTTTCTTAATTTGTGAATAGTGATGAAAGATGGGTAGGTGATTTTGTGACAAATTCTTCCCGTTAAAATTGATTAAATTTTCTGCTCTGCTGTAGTACTGTTAAAAATTGAATGCATATTGTGTCACTGGCTGTGGACTATTTTCCATTTGTTCACTAGGGAAATTGGGATTTTCCGGAGCTTTAGAATCGCATTTTTGAATGATTGACCGTCCCTTGAAGTGCTCAGAAGTCTTATTATTATTGTTGAGCATTTTGTTCAAGTGTATGTGCTACCAATATTTGCGATTTTTTGGATGAATTAATACAGTTAATTGAAAAAATTAAGTTTAATAACAGTAGACAAACAAGAAATCCTAAGGAGATACAGATCTTGCCGTGCATAGATGTCTGTTTAGTCATTTAATCATTTAGTAGATATAATTAATGTTGGAATTATTACATTAAAGAGAAACTTTGAATGTGCACATAATCTGTTTGCAAGAATGTGTTCCCAAAATTATGCTTCCTTTAGCTCATGTTGTGATTTTAATTTCTTGCGAACTCGATACTATTTTTCTTTTGAGAATTCAGTAAGTCCATATCCAGTAAGGGATGCACTGTCTTTGCAAGAAAGTTCTTTTTTGTTGGAAGTCTGTGCAACTAATTTATGCTACTGCTTGTTTTTATATCAGCTTGTGTTTATATTTATGTTAAGTCTGCAATGTCACAATTAAGAGTCTGAGCTCGTGTCCTGACTTTCATTCTTGATATTTCTGTATAGCATGGGAATTGAGAGCGTTGCGGACGAGAAAGAAGGTAGATCATCCGGGTTGCGTGATGCTATGTGCTCGGCTTGTGAAATGGCACTTGTTTGAGAGCGTTCTTTGAATTGCTGTTAATACGTTAACTACAATTGTTTTCTACTCATTTTCTTTGTTGCAGTTTATGCAATTGGTTTTATTGAAATGACTATTGCTGTTTGTTTGAATTAAAGATGGTCAAGTCATGCTGTTTTATTCCAAATGTAGTCGTATTGTCTCTGAAATGGGACCAATTTCCCAATTACCAAAGTAATTTCGGAACGTTAGTCGTAATGCTTTAATACACCCATTTTTCTTGCCAAAAAAGTTTTAAAAAAATAGGACATGAAGTGGCCACTCATGGTGTCAAAGAAGTACCATTGCATCAGAAAGAATGGAGCATATGTATACAGAATAACAAACCTAGAGTCACCTCATCCTAGCTTATAGAAATATGCACTACAAAGTACTACATAAATTTGCAGTAGAAAACTCATGATTATGCTTCATACAACGCATAAAAACACAGAAATCTGCACTGGATAGCTCAGTACTCAAAATGAGCACCATACAAATTAACAAGATGCCACAAAAATACTAATTCTTCTAGTAATCAGCATTTCTATGCACTACACTACGAAGTACTGAGTCTTTACACCGAACGGATTAACTACTGTCATCTTCACAACTCTTCTCGATCACATACTCGTTGCTCTCAACGACAGCAAATGGAAAGAAGTCTCTTATGCAATGTTCGTTGATGAAGATGCACCCTTTCCTCCGAATGTTTCTCTTGTTGTATTCATGTTCAGAAATTTAACATTAACATTACTATCAAAAGAAATTTACATATGTCAATACTCAAATTTACCATTACCATTAACAGATACATATATCAAAAGAGAAACATGTCAGTGCTCAAAAAGTACTATCACTATCTTTACATTGAAATGCACTACAGATTACTATCAATGTCTTTACACCGAGCGGATGTAGCTTTTGTCGTCTTCACAGCTCTTCTTTTTCGTGCCCTTGCTACTCTTAGCTTCAACTATTCAGCCTCACACATTTGTTGTAATTCGTCAACCATTTCTTCAAAGTTAACTTCCACGAGATCTGATGAACACTGCAAGTCTGCAACAACTCCTTCTCCAACAGATATTCCAAGTCATACACTTCCATAGCTAGCATAATATTTAGCTGACACCATTGAGTGATCACACTAGCAGTGCCCGGTTGCGGAGGGAGCCCAAATGCATCATCAGGCTTCTTGCCAGAATCCAAATCCAAACTCACATCCCAGAGCACAGGTCTTCCACTCCTAAAAGACATGTTAGAGGAATCAAAAAAGTGTCACCACAGATTTCAGAAAGGAATGTGTCATTGTCATTAGTGAGTTTGTTTCTTTGTCCCCATCAGTGGACTTTTAATAATAATAAATTCACTGCGACCCTTCTCTGCAAGTACATATGTAATGTAAAATGAAAACGATAAAGATGCATAAATTGAAGAGTGATTGTCACATATCCACGACAATTAATCAACAGTACAAGCTTTCGAGTTTCGAGTCCACATTATTATGCACCATCTCCAGAATTTCCAAAAACGTTCAAGAATCTTAATTAAACAAACAATAAATATTACTGCAGAATACAAAATTTGGTAGAACTTGAAATATATATATATATATATATATATATATATATAATCGCCTCCATTGACAAAATGGACTCTTTCTTACACCACGCCTCACACCTGTCTTCGGGCCCAGCCTTGGTAGTTAAGCACGCCGCCACCAAGGCCCGACCAAGCTTCACCTGCCAAAGAATCCATTAATTAAGACGACGTCGTCGACTTGGTGAACTGGTAGAACGAGTCAGTCCACATGCTCCCGTATGACTCTGCCTTTCTTCGTTAATTTCACCTTAGGGTTTGTGAGTTTCAATTTGGGGCAGAAATGATTTTGCCTTAGTTAAGGAAAGTAGCGTTTCAATTTGTAATAGAGGTGAAGGCGTGTTTGGATTCAGCTGATGTGGCGTTGACGTGGCAATTAACTTAATATTTAGCGAACCATTTCAGATTATTGTCATCCACGTAGGCAGGTTAACTAACGAATTCCATCCGGTGGCCAATGGAGTTTGACGGAGTGAAGTTGAGTGGCCATTGAGAAAGGTTATAAAGTACAGTGGGTAAGTCGTGACATGTATCAAAGTTCGATGGCCATTCAAACATTTAACTCGAAATGTAGCAAATCTCGTCTCTAATAATAATAATAATAATAATAATAACATCCAACGTTAACGAAAGTTTTTTATTTTTTTAAAAGATTACAAGAATAAAAAAGAAAGACAAAATCCAGAAATAAATAATTATGACAGATGAAAGAAAATATTTTTTTAATCTTTTCTTCTCTGCACTGTGACACTACCAAACAAATAGGTCAATCTCAGCTAGCTGTACATGTCTGAAATCCCAAGAAGCAAAAAGAAGAAAAAGACGACAACAAAATCTGATCACAATATTTGGAAATAAGGCTGTGGATATACTCTACTCAAGTGTATGGATGGTAATAAAGCGCACAGTCATGGCACGTGAAATATATTTTTCGATGAGAAATGCTACACTTACACACTTGTTACACGATCTTCTACACAACCCTCTCACATGTGTGTGGGTCCCACAATGTAGATCCTATTGTGGGCCTCACACACATGTGAGAGGGTTGTGTAGAAAATTGTGTATCAACTGTGTACAAGTATCAATTTGTTTTTCGATTTAGGCTTAGTTGAACAAAATTCATTTATATGTATTAAGTCAAATTTCATGTCCCTTTTACACAGGTGCTAATACTTCAGCCATGTAGTTAATTATTATGCATTGTGCTTATTCTTCTCTTATTCAATATAATTTAAGTAATACTATTTACAGTGAACGACAATCATAGTCATCCTATGTGACATATTTAATCACTTAATAATTCATGAGATGACTGCGGTGGTATCTTACTATGAATAACACTACTCTTCAAAAATATCTTAACGTGTAATGTGGAATTTGTCTGTATGTAGTTGGTTTAATTATTTTTGTATGTTGGGATTGACAATANGTGGAATTTGTCTGTATGTAGTTGGTTTAATTATTTTTGTATGTTGGGATTGACAATACAAGGTGTGGCCGTTGGATGTGGATGGCAAACTTTTGTTGCGTACGTTAACGTTGGATGTTACTATGTGATCGGCATTCCATTGGGTTCAGTTCTTGGATTTAAATTCAACCTCGGAGCCAAGGTACTTCAATGCTTTTTCCTTTTACATTAAACTATGAAGTTTTTAAGGTAAAATCAAACTTTTGTTGAGACAAGTCATTGTGAACATGCGGCGAAATAAAATACGAGAATCAATCAACCAATTTCAAGCAATTGGAGAAGTGATAGAAAAGGAAGCAAGCGAGAGGACTACTCTATTCCTATCTCTAGGCAAAAAATAACAAGATCCTTAACAATCTCTCTAAGAAACTATAATTATTTGAAACTTAATTTTCTACCCTTACTTTTAGAAAATTAACTTTTAAACATAAACAAACATGCTAGGTAAGGTTTAATTATGCAATCAACATGTTATAATATGTATACATCCTTGGTATTTTTTAAATAATTTTGTCTAGGTTAAAGTATTAAGTTTCTGTTTAGTACACATTAAAATTTTCATTTTTATTCTTCTACTCATTTCCAATAACACATTTTTCAATAAAATAATATTTTCTATCACATCAATAACTTTTTCTTCTTTTTCAAATACACATTCACCATCAATCAACTATTCCATAATACATTTTTCACCCTAAAAATTTGTTGATTGTTTTTGATCTAGAGTTGGACGATTTATTTCCCTGTTTCTTGTTTGTTAGCATATTTTATATTTTATATCGTGTATCATTATATGTATGAGACATGCTACATGTATATAATTTTTGGTATATTGGGGTGTCCACACTCTGGTTCCATCCCATGTGAGGGTGTGAACAACCCTACGTGCCAAAAATTATATACATCAACATTATCCTCACTTTTTATGAAGCGTGATGAACACAGACAAGGTTAGTGTGCAACATAATTCAAAAGTAAACATTGTTGTCACCACCACTAGTTTGTCTCGACTCTAAAATAGTTTTTGCAGAATCGAGGATTTTTTTTAAAAACTAGTTTTATTCATGAACTGCAGGGAATATGGTCGGGAATGCTCGGAGGTACAGCCTTGCAAACTATAATCTTATTATGGGTTACCATTCGGACGGACTGGAATAAAGAGGTATAAGTATATTTCATACTATTAGTATTAGAGATTATGTTACCTATTAAGTCCTTGTTTGGTGAAGATTAAAATTGAAATTTTAATAGATTTTCATAGAAATTGATGAAATATTTGGTTTGAAAATTGTGGGATCTATGAAATATGTAGTTGAAATTAATGGTTGATATTGATTTAAATTAAAATTTTGATTTTGTTTTCTACCAAACAGGGGCTAAATACCTTAAAAAGTGTATTATTATTTTTATCATCACCCGTCTATATAACATTAGTTAGTGTCATTGTCATGTTTTTCGTCAAAGTTGCAATGCATTTTTATTCATTGAGACGTGCTATAGGGGCCGGCTCAAAGCTAGGGCAAGAACAGGGGCGCCATGTGTTCTTGCCCTGGCTTTGAGCCGGGCCAAGAAGCATTTTCCTTATTCATTTGATAGTGTGATAATAGCCCTATGATCAGCTGTGATGTAAATGGCATAATTTATTATAATTAGTGTGTTATAATTAAATTTCAATATATTTTCCCTCGCTTCTTCTCAGTCACTCATTCTCAAATAAAATAATGTTACAAGTAAATCAAAATCTTTTCCATTTTTTTAACCACGCATTTTCAAAAATTACTATTTCAAAATACATTATTTTCCAAAATCTCATTATAATGAGGGCTAAACAAGGGCTTAAATTTATTTAAAGTGAGAAAGTGTAAAGATAAAAGAAAACCAGTAAGAGTATTTCTTATCGATTCTCAGTTCAATATAACACTTCGTGCAACTTTCAGGTGGAGAACGCAAGGAAGCGGATGCAAAAGTGGGAAGAAGGAAAAGAACAAGTTAAGTTGAATAATTAATTAGATTCCACTTTTTTCTCCAAAATCTGACATGATTGTGCATGTTGTTTCCCTCATTTTTACTGTGACCAGTAGTAAGCACGTGCTCTGCACATTTTATGTATCAAATGAATAATATTCTTAATGTTTTTGCGTTGCTAATATCCTTTTTTGAAAGTAGTTGATGGAATTGATATTGTTAAAGGAAAAAAATTATTAATATATATATATATAACTAAATATTTTAATAGAATTATGTATATAATGTGAAAATGTTGAATAAACTAAAGCGTAATGTTTTGATTACAATAACACTTATTCGTATTTTTTCTCCATGCCCCACAACTTTTGTCCTTTTTATTTGCACGTTGCATAATCTACAAATATGTAAATCGTATAAAAATATTTAAACCTATACAAATTATTGGAACGTATAATATTTTAAGTAAAGATAAAGACAATGTACCAAGGTGGACAAAATAATCCAATCGTGAATGAAGAATCAAACTATGTATAAAAAAGCAAAATTCATTGAAAAAAAAATCTTTTAATAGATGCAAAAACTAGTTCTTACATAACTGAAAGAAACTATCATGAAAAATATTTTTGACTTGTTATGAACATAAAAATTCAAATACAAAAAGAAAAATGAATTTTCTTCGCCAAATATTATATTAAAAGAAAAGAATATAAACTTAAAAGAATATAGTTTGCTCAATGAGAATTCGGAATCTTGATTTTTAGATTTCACATAAAAGATAAAAAAAAAAAAAAAAAAAAAAGAATACGAAATGAAATTACAAAATAAAAAATCGCACATTAAGGATAAAGGACTAAAAATATATTATATGTGAAAGGATAAAGGACAAATTTTGATATTTCATTTTAGTACTTTATGTTTAAAAGTTAATACCATGGAGACTTTTATAAAAAATATCTAAAAGTCGTACAAATTTGAATACCCCAAAATGTATAGAGACTTTTAAAAAGTTTTAGTTGAATACATCGTGACTTTTAGAGATTTTTTAAAAGTTCATAAAAGTTTCAATTGAATACACCAATACTTTTAGAGAGAGTCTCCAAAAATTTATATTAAATACACAAATGCTGCGGTTATCAAATGTTGATAAATATCTTGTATGAAAACGGTATTATTTGAAAATTATAAAAGACAACTTGAGATATATTTCATCAGAAATTGCAATATTGATGACATTGACGTATAAAACAAGGGTGAATTGATACAAGAATTTCAGTGGAGCAGCTGTACTCTTTCTCCTTCAGGGTGCGGTTGTGCACAATGGAGATTATTAGAATGAGCAATCGAATTTACACAAAGTATACAAACTGTTAATGATTGGCATTTCAATATAAACGATCTACGGTTCAGAACATTATACCCTTCCGTACAGATTAGAAAATATCAAACCCAAACCCCCAAGGTCAGTCGACACTACTTCTATGGACTAGAAGGCATCACACTGAAACCTTGCACACTTTTTGCACACAAAAATCACAGAGACTCACGTTTCACACAGAAATTCAAAAAAGATCATCTAACTTGAGGTTGGAGATTAATGAAGAAGACAAAGGGAAAAAAGAAAAGACACAAAGAGGATTTCAGAGGACACCACATAAATCAGACGACACAAGTGAATTAGGGCAACCCACCAAGGTCCCACCTTTCGGAAAACTGCATTTTGAAAATAAAACTGGGAAAAAAAAATATATTTTGAAAAAAAAAAAAATTAGTATTATTTTATCACACTTGGATATATTTAAAATCTGTATTATTATTCTTGGCCAGTGCCACATGGGCCCTGCCAATGGCATCTCTCTACTAAAATCTAGCTCTCCTAAAGTTGGCGATAATTGCATACCCACTCTATTCAAAATGACCTTGGAAATCATTCTTTTGTGATTATGACCAATACACAATTTGAATTAACGAGTGAAGTCACTTTACCCGAAAATAGTGGACACTTCAGGTAATCGATCCTCACATTGCGCGTGAATAAAATAATGTCCGACTTTCGAGATGTATGTGTGTTCGATCATCCAAGATGTCAATCGAGATATTGTGTAGCACGGTTCTTAACGAGTTGGTACGAATGAAATTTAGCTCCTCATGTTTGGTAGAAATTAAAACTTAATTTTTTTTTTACCAAAGTTTACTATTAATTTTAACAATATATTTTAAGGGACTCGTATCTTTTGAATGACACATTTCATCACTTTTATTAATATCCATTAAAAATTCGGTTTTAATCTCCGCTAAACACGGGAGCCAAATATATAAAGGATGACAACATCTATAGACTCTATCATAAACATCTTTATAAGAATTTTGTCCAATCTCATTCAATCCAAATTCAATAGAGCAAAGTTTAATATTTTTGTATTTGTTCCCTTGCGTGGCCTCGGCTCTGACGCTATTTTAATTATTGTTGTTGCTGTCCAGTGTAGTTGCCTGATTCTCGTGGACAGTATTTTATTCTCTCTTTTTGAGCATCCACAAAAAAAAAAACAAAAACAAAAACAAACAAAGGAGAAAAACAAAGAAAAAGAATAACTATTTAACGTAGGACTGAATATAACTTCCTAACATAATCGAGCGTTTCTTTGTAAGTTAGTATCCAACTTAATCAAACTGATCTAAATTTTATCTAATTCTCTTATTCTACTCTAACATAGTGTCGTTTCCGCTATTCTAGAGAAATCGAATTGGATGGTTGGATGTCTTCATTACTGTGAGCTCACTGTCTTTCTTTTTATGTGATTTTAACGGTCAAATATCTGAAGAACTAAACAAAGAGAGGCGCAAAAGATATCACGAGACTTGATTAAGTTATTTTGTAAGAGCAAAAAATCGAACATGTCATTAATTGAATTAATTTAACGTTGTTATAATTATTAAAAAACTAATTATTGTATGGAATTCGGAAACCGAATGGAACTAAATCGCATCGAATCAAACAGAACGAAACCGAACCGAACCCTAATAGTTCCATAATTAAATTTGGACTCGACAGTTCCACCTACTAAATATCAAAAAATTCGAGTTCAATTCGAATCAGACCATTTCCAAACCTAATTTAACTTAATATAAATAAAAGCCCGACTTCGCCAAAATTCCTCATTTGCGAATTATCTCCAACGCTAATCAGTTTCATGCACCAACAAAAAATAAATAATAATGAGAAAATATCGGATTCAGTCTTCTCATTTTCATTTTTTTATTTTTTTTGCACACACTCGTCATTACAAGGGAAAGAGGATTCTAATACAAAAAAGTTCTTGAATTGGATTGGGGCATTTGATTGAATTTTTCTTTTTTTTTTTCAGGGAAAATATTTTTCGAAAGTTGGTCACGTAATCATATTTTCGCAAAAATAAGAAAAATATTTTCCTTAAGGAGGGGTAAATATTTATATAAGCAATTTCATTCTCTCTCTCTCTCTCTCTCTCTCTCTCTCTCTCATCTACCCTGGTCTTGGGCATGGCTTTGAGCCGGGCCCAATAGCAGGGCTCTGTTTGTTTTAAGTGAAGGTTTAATGCACTCTGTCTTTCAGTGTGGATGCTTAGTTTATGGAGTTCCATTTATGGCCAGTCATTGTCCATTGACGCCAAACAAAACCAATTCACTATCTTTTCATTTTATTTCGGAACAATTGCACCATTGATCCTTAATTTATTGCTCAAATTGCAAGTTGGTTGCAACATTCAAAATGGAAGAAGTTGATCCTCAACCTTCATTGTTGTTGTACATATAGTGCTAGGTTTTTGTTAAAATAGGACATAAAAGTTCCGTGTTCATTTTTTGTTGAATATAAAACCGTAAATGCTTATATAAAATACGAGAATGAAACCTTAATGCACCCCACGTCCACCCATCCCAATCCTAAAATAAAATGGTGACGACCACACCCAAACCTTGTTCATTAGATCACCTCCTTCTCCAATCCTAATGTTGTGCCCTCGAGCTCAGGCCCTAATTCGTATCGTCCTTCCACTTAAACCATATTGCAAAAAGGAAATGATATTTTGGCGACATGGTTGTTAACTAGAAGTACTTGTGCATAAACGTAAAACGTTTAGTGACTAACTTACTCATTTTCAAAGTTAAGGTCAACCTCACAACTCGATCAATAAGTTAAGAGTTGAAGTGTCCAAATTTCCTAAAATATCAAACAAGACAATGGTCCCCTCGTGGGCCATCAATCTTGACGCACACTACCTTAAATACTTTGCCACGATCGATTGTTCCAACCATACCTTTTATTTTAAAATTTCATTCGCAGGTTAGAACGCACACTACCTTAAGTACTTCGCCACGTCTGAATAGTTCCAATCATAATTTTGAAATTTCATTCCGACTGTACTATGCAAATAGGTTCAAGGACTTGTTAAATCGAGTTTTGTTACAAATATAGGGTCAACGAGAGTTAAAAACAGGTTGGACGCATGTCATTCACTGATTGGACAATTCAAAAATAAAAAATAAAAATAAAAATTACCCAAACAGGTGGCGACACATGCACATGTTTTTATCCCTGTCTCCAACCCTGTCTGACTAACTTTTTCCAGTTCAAAAATAGGGAAGACATGTATAGACAAGTTACTAGACAATTTGAAAAAAATAAAAACACAAGGTCCAATTATTATCTAGCACATCACTCTTTGCTTCCATCCAATCGTTTAGCCCGTCCGACCATTATTCCATTGACAAGTGAGAAACAGCACACTACGCTACACAGAGAGAGAGAGAGAGAGACGCTGTCTGGCACTAATCTTGAAACTCGAAATTGACAACACTGGCTAGCGGCAACATTAGTTCTTGATTTGTTACTTTCCAGTTGTTAAGAATCCTAAGAAAAGATGGAGTCGTTTGAAGAAAACAGGGTGAATCAGCCGTTGTTAGAGTCGAAAGAATCGCGGACGCCGCTGCCAGTGGCGGCCGGGGAGCAGGTGAGCTCAGAGCTTGAAGACATACTATCGGACACCAACTTGTCGTCATGGAGCCGCCTCCGAAAAGCCACCTGGATTGAGTTAAAGACTCTCTACATCCTCGCAGCTCCTGCTGTTATAGTTTACTTGCTTAATAATATTACTTCAATGTCCACTCAAATCTTCTGTGGCCATATTGGCAATCTTGAACTTGCTGCTTCTTCTCTTGGAAACAGCGGTATTCAGCTTCTGGCTTATGGAGTCATGGTAACTCTCAATCACCATTTCCCCCAAAAAAATAAAAATAAATGTTCTTTTAATTAAAATCGTATCTATTGAACTCCCTAGCCATGTCAGGTTTAGTACAGTAGAACCAGCCATGTTAATAATCAACTGTACTTCTATAATTGCAATCAGGCATTAAAATCTCATCTTTTGTATTGTCTAGACTTGTTGTGTCTAGTGTTGCACAATACAAAGCGTGACTAACACAAGTTATACGATTGCAATTAATAGCTAGGAATGGGAAGTGCTGTAGAAACGTTGTGTGGACAGGCATTTGGAGCACAAAGCTACGAAATGCTCGGAATATACATGCAAAGGTCAACAATCCTCCTTATGGCCACAGGGATACCCCTGATGATAGTTTATATATTCTGCAAGCCAATTTTGCTCTTGCTAGGTGAATCGAGAAGGGTTGCATCTGCAGCAGCACTGTTTGTTTACGGCCTAATCCCTCAGATTTTCGCATATGCTACAAATTTCCCAATACAGAAGTTCTTGCAGGCACAAAGCATAGTGAATCCCAGTGCATATATAGCAGCAGCCACATTGGTGGTGCACATTTTCTTGACATGGCTGGTGTTGTATGTGTTGGGGTGGGGGTTGTTGGGGGCAGCATTTGTGTTGAGTTTATCGTGGTGGATTATAGTGGTGGCACAGTTTGTGTACATTGTCAAGAGTGAACGGTGCAAAAATACATGGACTGGATTCAGTTGGATGGCATTTTCCGGGCTGTGGGATTTTCTGAAGCTGTCTACTGCCTCTGGCGTTATGCTGTGCCTCGAGACTTGGTACTTTCAGATTATGGTTCTCATTGCTGGCTTGCTTCCTAACCCTGAAATCGCGTTGGACTCCCTGTCTATTTGGTAACACGATCGTTTGCTTTCGAATTTAATTGTTAATTTTTAAATTTTTATCTTTTAAGTTGTTCCATCGAATTGTGAGTTAATTAATTTGATATGCAGTGGAACAGTTCTTGGATGGGTATTTATGATATCTGTGGGGTTCAATGCTGCCGCAAGGTTTGTGAATTTAATTCCTACCTCAGGGACACATATATTTGTTAAGAGGAACTGTCCCATCCCAATTTTCGTATTTAAGGAATATCAGATTTTATGTTCAACACGTCCTGTAAAATGGTAGTTTGTTTTCAACTCGTTTGAAATGAATGAATTGATTTTATTTATAATGCTTTTTTTAAATAATTTATTTAATGATTAATTGTGGTTTACTTATAATTTAGTGTAAGGGTTAGCAATGAGCTTGGGGCTGGGCATCCAAAATCAGCTGCATATGCTGTTGTGGTGGTGACATCAAGCTCCTTCATAATATCAGTGATTTTTGCCGTAGTTTCACTTGTGCTGCGCCATCAATTAAGTTATATCTTCACCGGTGGCAAAGCTGTTTCCGATGCTGTTTCAGACCTTACTCCACTTCTGGCCATCTCGATTGTTCTTAATGGCATTCAACCTGTTTTGTCCGGTAACAAATATTTTCTATCTCTGAACAGATTACAAATTCAACACGCTTCTTTACGTACTAATTTTCATTTGATGCCTAACACTAATATTTTCACTGAAATATGATGTATAATCATTCAAAACTTGGAAGTTTAAATGAGATGGTTTGACATTTCCTCGGATATGTTCGATCCAAAGTATGTATATATCAAATTATATTGATAAACTATTTGCTTAATTTTTTCAATGAGCTGACCTCATTGGAAAACAGAAACAAGGCCGAAAAGACCAAATTCCTTGAATTTGCAAAGAATAATAATCAAAAGAAGACAACGACAAGAAGAATATAATGAAGCCTAAGGAATTTTGGGAGCAGTTAATACATTCACACTACCTAGTACCAAACAATTAGGTAAATTTCAATTGCTGTCATGTCACCTACCAATAAATGTACTGTCGAATAGTGGACAAATTTTAGCGCACTTCGGCACTTGACTTTCCTTTACCCATCACCTTTTGAAATTCAATCATTTTATTCTCATCCTAAATAGTTAAAAAGCATTATATATATAATCAATAAAGGCAAATAATTAAGCTACACTTAAAAAACTTTCGAATTTTATACGGGTATATGTCATGTCTAGTTTCCTTTTATTTTCGGCGCTTATACTTTAGTCGTGATGATCCATTGTCATCTATTGTACGTCCTGTTTGATGCACACTTAAAAATAAAGTTACATTGGTGTCCACCATAAGTAACATGTCACTAGTGTAATATTGTCGAAGATTAATAAATTCGTTTGGTACGTGGATTGATAATACAAGGGGTGGCTGTTGGTTGTGGATGGCAAGCATTTGTTGCTTATGTTAACGTTGGATGTTATTATGTGGTTGGCGTGCCATTGGGTGCAGTTCTTGGCTTCAAATTCAACCTTGGAGCAAAGGTATGGGTTTTTTTGTTTTTTTTTTTTCGCATTTATGTTAAACTAAGCCCCTGTTTGGTATACATTAAAATTTTCATTCTCATTCTTTAACTTATTTTCATCCACACATTTTTCAATAAAATAATATTTTCCATCACATCAATAACTTTTCGTTCTTTTTTTAACTACACATTCTCTATCAATTTACTATTTCAGAATACATTCTTTCAAAATAATGTGGTTCAAACACGCCCAAACATTTTATAATCAATAAGATAATGACCAATATGATAAAAAGTTAATGACCAACTTACTATTTTAAAGGTTGAAGACAAATTAACTTGTTAATCGAACAATAAGATGAGGACCAATCTCACTTTGTCTCATTTTTGTCTTCGTTTTTAAAAACTAGTTTTTACTTTTTGTTTTGTGTGTAGGGAATATGGTCAGGAATGTTGGGAGGTACAGCCATGCAGACTATAATCTTATTATGGGTCACTATTCGAACTGATTGGAATAAAGAGGTATACATTTTACTCGAGATTAAGTATATATTTGACATTGTTGTGAACATACTTGAAGATCCGATAGAAAACTCTATTAAGCATTTTGATTTTACTCGAGATTAAGTATATATTTGACATTGTTGTGAACATACTTGAAGATCCGATAGAAAACTCTATTAAGTATTTTGACATAGTTGTGAACCAATAGAGTTATATTTGAATTTTGTTAGTCCACAGATAGACTTAAATGTTATATGTTATTTCGTAAGTATCTAAGATATTGAATATTTCGATATTTGGTATAAGTAAGTTTTTTTTATCCCTAACAATCATCTTGATTCACAAATCTTTCAGGTGGAGAAGGCAAAGATTCGTTTGCAAATTTGGGAAGATTCAAAGAAAATTCAGTTGAAAGATTAATTAGCATGCACTTCATCCCTCCAAAAAGAATAATCTATAAAACCGTTTATCTAAATTATATGGTGATGCATTATGGGCAGTCCCAAAATTATTCCTTTAGCTGATTGCATGCACGCGGTTTTCTTTGCTTGCTATTATTCCCTTTGCATGCTTCTTACCTTATAGTGCATCACTGATGGTTGGTTGAAAAGCTATCCTCATTGTAAATTTGTAATGGAGATCGTTTTGGAATAAAACATTCTGTATTGAGAGATTTTTACATTTTAATAATTATATCGACACCTAAGATTGATGATTCGACCCTAAAATTATATTGGGCCATTGGAAGCAGTCTAATTAATTAGAATTGTTCATGACCCAATTTCTCGCTTAATGGATGGCTCGTTTTGGCCCACTCTATGTTCTCTTGTTGGGCCGGCCCATCACTATGCCCTAAGTGAACCATATATATTTCCTTCTATTTGCTTTGGTCATTTGGGAAGTGTGCTTGTCTTG
>CAIGRO010173257.1:0-19516 GCA_903798355.1 Fraxinus baroniana
CTAATTTTTATTAATTTCGGATCGAGTTATCGGATCGGATATCCGATAACATAACAAATCAGATATAGATTTAACAATCAAATATTCGTTAGATTATTGGATCAGATCTGATAATTTTCTTATCGAATCAGATATAGGCAGATCCGATCCATTTCAGCCCTAATCAGAGCCATGATCAAAATTCTGAGAGGCGGTTTGGTTTCGTATTAAAGCAAGATTTGCTCAAATGAGAACGAGGTTTGACTGTTTCGAGATGGCAAGTATGAAATTTGAAATGCCGCTTTTGGATTGCAACACTATATTTTCTTTATGGCAGATTAAGATGCCAGCAGTTCTTGCCAAATTTGATTTGGATGATACTCTGTTGGAGCTGCATAAAATGTCCTCAACTTTGACATTAGAAGAGAAATAGTGCAAGGATCGAAAGATGCTATCACAAATTTATATTCATCTTTCGAATCAAATTCTTCAGGACGCGGTAAAGTAGAACAGGGTCGCTGCATTATGGTTGAAGTTGGAGCAGTTATGCTTGACTCGGAGTCTAACCAACAAACCACATCTAAAGCAACGTTTATATTCTCATCGCTTGTCAAAAGGTGGAACTTTGGAAAATCACCTATATGTATTCAAGGAAATCGTAGCTGATTTGGAAACCATAAAGGTCAAGCACGATGAAAAAGACTTAGGTTTGATTTTGCTATGTTCGTTATCTACTTCAAATATCACATTCGAGGACATCATCTTGTAAAGTTGAGATTCTTTCACATTGACGAGATTTATGATGCGCTTTATTCTAAAGAAAAGATGAAACAGTTGGTCGTCGGATCGGAGGCCCAGGCGGAAGGTTTTGTTGTAGGTGAGAGAGATTTGGGTAGTCATGGATGGGGTTGGTCAAAGGCCAATAGCAGTTATATAGTGTGTTATTATTGCAAGAAGAAAGGGAACACGAAGAATGACTGTACGAAGTGGCAAAACAGGAATAAATTTGTTGCTAAGATCAGAAGGGACAACTTAATAATTCTGGTGAAATAGTCTTGTAGAAAATGACTACAATAATGTAGATCTTTTGGCTATTTCTAATGTGAATCCAAACCTGGCAATGATTGGATTCTTGAAACGCCTTATACCTTTCCTATTTGTCCAAACAGAGATCGATTTGTAACATATGAAATTGCTATATGGGGTTTCGTGGTATTCGAAAATAATTCACCATTTAAGATATCTGGTATTGGAAATGTCAGAATCAAATACTTCATGGAACGGTTGGGACACTTGATGATGTGAGACATGTTCCAGACTTAAAGAGAAACATTATCTCCTTGAGTACTCTTGATTTAAATGGGTACATATATATAGGTGGATGTGAAGTTTTGAAAGTTAGTAAGGGTGCCAAAGTTGTGATAAAGAGGTAGAGGAAGTTCATGTCATATGTCTTGCAGGGTTTGACGATCACGATTGATGAAACTATCACCAAAGGAGATGTTAGACATCAAGAGGCTAATATGGTTGCTTATGGTTTGATACGCATTAGCTCAGGTGGAACTAGTAGTGATTGGATTTCTTGTGGGGATAATTTGACTAGGTTTGGTAACTTAGGTGGAGTTGGTAGTGAATGGGATTATTCAAGCTGGTTTGGGGCCCAATGTAGTTATGCTGGTAAGTAGGGCTTGAATTTTGTTCGCATTTGCTGAGTATGCCCGGAAGGGAATTGTGGAAGATGTGGAGATTGAAGCACTTGATTTGGAGAATTGCTTTAAGAATAATTCCTTACATTAGAATTTGTGTCAATGTGGAGATTATGAAAGTATGACCCTATTGTGATTAGGATTATGTGGGTAATTGATAAAAGTAACAAAAGTCTTCTTGGTTTGGAACTCTAGTTGAAAAAAAGATCAAAGTTGATTAAGAATTGAGAGTTTAATTGGTAAAAGTATTTTGGATAATCGAATACTTGATTTTGGGATGTTGGATAGCAAACTAGCGCCCTAAGTGCTTAGATCATGATGCCTATGCGCCCATAATGGAAGAAACAGTGAAATTTGGCCAAAGATGCAGCGTCGACGCCATGGTCCCGACACTCGAGTCTCGCTACTGCCACTCGCTTCCAGCGAGCCTATCGCTCGAGCTGTAAAGTTATTCGGCTGTCATTCTTCAATTCTGATTCATTCCTTGAATTGTATTTCATCAAAAATACTTGTAATGAATTCATATATATACTTCACATGGTTTAGGCTTGAAGTAATATAGCAAAACATTGTACAGTATTGAGATAACAGGATCTAGGTTATAGAGAGAGACTCACATATTTTGAAATGAATTGAGAGTCTTGGGAGATCTTTTCATACTTTTTTGTTATTGATCATAGTGAATTTTCCGCATTTGCACGTGGTATCGATTGAAATCTAAATTTTAATCTAAATCAAAGTTAACAATTAATTTTAATAACATATTTCATGGAATCCATAACTGTTTTAACTTTTATCAAAATTTACTAAAAATTTGATTTTAATTTCCACCAAATATGGATCCTACAATTGTACGCTAATCGAATCTACAAATTATTTATGTCATCTCAAAACTTATTTCGAGAACTACATTATGAGCATATCGAATAATTCAAATAGATATCGAAAATAGTTAAAAATACATTAAACGTGAATCTTAAAGAAAAACGTCTAACTCGCATATTTTTTTAAAAAAATTCAATTATTTCATTAACGTTTACTATTTTTTCGATACAAACTTTTCAATATAATTTTCATCATTTTATTAGGGAACTTTATATGGAATACGACATAAAATTTTTAGAAATTTTACATCTAAAAAAGTCATATCCCATGTAAATTTTCGGATGCAAAATTACATAAGGTATGATTTTTTCTGGACGTAAATTTTCGAGCGTAAAATTTCTCTTAACTTCTTTGCAAGTTCGATTGTGTCCCCTAACTTTTATGTTCTGCGTCCGTTCCTGGGTTTCTTGAATTTGAATTTTCACATTGAATCTTGTGTTCTTATGTGATCTTTTTCATTTTGTCATATTCTCTTGACTTTAATATTCATAACAAGTGATATAAATTCTATCACCAGGTTATTGCCGATTGGATTATTTTCTAACAATACATATTTTTAAAATTTATATTTTCCTTCTAGTAATATTTAGACAAGTGTTCATAAGGACAAATAAAAATGTAGTTCATGATTTCAAGGCTTTTTCACATTTTCTCTGGAAATTTCCATGCGTTGCATTTGACTAAACAATTTTATTGGGCTTGTCCGTATTACGAAGAGTGAGAATTGGCGTGAAACGCAAAGCCATGCCCACCCTCATCGTCCTTTCCTACCTATTTCTTGGATAAACATTTCTTCACACAGATTATGGCACCTTTGACACCATCTCTTTTGGGTACTTTGAACCCAAATCGAACCGCTTATTTATTTGTTTGATTGCTTCTCGATCGAAAGAAAAAAGATGTCTCGATACCTTTTGTATGTTTACAGAAAGGATAAAACCCCTTGAACTGGATATATTCCCTGGGGATGAGATAAAAGACTGTGATTAACAGTGTTTAAATTGTTTTTTGTCGAACTGTCAATCATTGTTTGTCAGTGTGAACCTTGCAAAATGCCTAGTAAAATTCCTTAACATTCTAGCATGATTGTAACAACGAACAAGTCGAATTTAATTGTCCACCGTTTTGCTTGTTCTTATGTTAAACAAATTTATTATTTTGTAAAATAATAGTTGATTTGAATGTGTGCGTTTTTCAATATTTTAAGTAGGTGGAACACGTCTTTGTTCTTAATCGTAATTGAACTTTAATAATTGTTAAGCTATTTCTTGTCCATAATTAAAACCATTATTAATGTTAAATCAAGAAAATCAATTAATAAGACAAAATTATGAATGCTATAAAAACTTTAAAAAATAAAAATTATATCATAGGAAAAAATTCACAATGGACAATTCTTTTATTTTATTGCTTAATCATTTCCCACGCCCATATATTTTTCAACTAATTGATAATGCATCCACTAAGGAATTTTGAATTTTTGATTGTTTAGTTTTAATGGTAAACTTTCACATCAAATAGAAAATATAAACTTTTATTTTATTGCTTAATCAGTTCCCACGCCCATATATTTTTCAACTAATTGATAATGCATCCACTAAGGAATTTTGAATTTTTGATTGTTTAGTTTTAATGGTAAACTTTCACATCAAATAGAAAATATAACTAATGTAATAATAGTTTGGACTATTCATACAATATTGATCTTCTAATATGAAATTCCAAATTATGGTATCATAGTTCATTGAAATTAAGTAGGGGGTGGGCATTTTTTCCCTTGATCGGACCAGTTGGCTCGATCCGGTTCCTCTAACGAATGGGTCAATTTTGGGACCGTACATCGAAAATCGATTGGTTTCGTTTCGGTTCTCGATATTACCTTAAGAACCAAAAGTGAGTTCGATTCTTTCAAATTTCTCTTTTTGCTGCACTAGATCTTTGAACGCTAGAAATCAAAATTATCTCACATTAAAATTTCATCTTTTATATGCTTCTTTTTCTTTTCTTAAATGGATAATCAAAATTAAAATTAAAATTATTTTATAAATACTTGACGAATTCATAATTTTAATACAATATCCCAATAGAAAAAATATATTTTTAATTCAATATATTATAAGAATTCAAAATTCTTGTTGTTCTCAAAGTGATCAGCCATCAAGAATTAAAATCCTTGATGATTACTAGAGATAATCAGGTTATTATTATTACTAAAGATAATCAGGTTAAATTAATTTTTGATCGAGATTTTACCATTTGTCTCTAGTAATAAATTTTTGTTTGTTGTCTTGTTTAATTGATTTTTCATATTGTTAAATTACAAGAATAACAATTGATTTCATACTCTATTTTATATATTTTCATACTCACAAGTAATTTCATAGTATAGTTTTATAATTTTTTTAATATAAAGAACCAGACCGAAATAGAACATGTTGGTTTAGTTAGGGTTCGGTCTGTTAACCTATGGTTGACTTATATTTTGATTATAATAAACAAAGTAGTTTTATTTCTAACATTTGTATTTTATTCTTCATTGTTACTGTTGATCAAATTGGAGACAAAACAATTGCTATCAAACGACTTACAGTCGACGATCAAGAAAATTCAAGATAGATTTGAGCATTCACTATCGCAGACAAATAGAGCTTTGCGCCAATTGAAAATCGAGCAACAAATCGAGCACTCGCATTAAATCAATCAAAAATATTATAACTAGATATTTGAGCTCATTTGTAAAGGTAAAATACTTTAATCTTTAACAATGACTCATTAGAAGCTCAAGTAACGAACTTTTATGCACGAAAAAAAAATCTACTACGTAAAAAATTTGCACAAAATTTATTGTTTAAAGACAAGAATTTCAATTTAATTTTCAAATCTACTAGCATTACTTACCTTAAAATTCAAGTAAAAGCGTCATGTATAAGCCTATATTGTTTCAAACAATCAAACGAAAAGAGTCGAAAAATCTCAGTCTATCCGAAAGTCCGGATGGTGAATCGAACGTCCACTTCATCCGCAACGGTTGATTTTCCGACCGTTCTAACTTCGACAAGCAACGGCTAAATCGGCAGTCTAGAACAGTACCGGACGTCCGGATGATCGTCCAGTCCAACAGAGTTTTTAACTTTTTCAACCGCTATAAAAACCAATTCACTTGCCATTCATTACAACATTCAAGGGCATTCAAGTGAGATATTTTTGAAAAATTTTCAATCAAATTAACTTTTGCAAATCATTATACACATCAAAGTTTTTATACCCAACGCTTGAGCTTCATTCATTGCTATCTATTAAAGTGTTAGCCTATTTCTCTATTGATACTTTTAATTGTGATCATATCATTTATTAAGAGAGAAGTTTCATTTGTAAAACCAACATTTTTTATTGTCCTTGAATGTTAGAGCCAAAAAATTATTTTATTGTGCTTTGATAGAAATGAGTTTAATCATATTAGTACATGTGACTCCGCATATGATATATGACATGCTTTAGAAGGCACTCATGTTGGTACTAGTAAGGAAAAAGAAACCAGGATTAATCTCTTGGTCAAATAATTTGAAAATTTATTCATGAAATAAGATGAACCTATTGTTGACATGATTATTCGCTTCATCAATATTATTAATGGCATCAAGGGCTTTGATCGTAAATTTACTAACAATGACCTTGTAAGCAAAATGCTTAGATCACTATCGGAAGATTGGAACTCATTAAGAATATTGATAGAGAACATCAAAGATATCAACTCTTATCTGTTGGAGAACTCTATGGAACATTGATGACATACGAGCTCAACAACGCCAAAACCAAGGAGAAGACGAGGAAAAGCAAAGAAGAATCAAAAGAGCCTCCTAAATGTCAAATTGCTCTCAAATCGGCAATTGAAAAGGGAACTACAAGTGTACACATAAGTGATGAAGAGTTTGATAATCTTGTGTTTCTTGTCAAAAATGGTAAGATTTTCGAAACAATCGAAAATTTCAAAAGATAGAGGAAAAGAGTGAAGAAAGAAATAAGAAAATCATTTGTTATGATTGTGATAAACCCGGTAACAACAGAACCGAGTGTTCAAACAAAAAGAAAATCTCAAGAAAAATGCACTCAAACAACATGGGATGAAAGTGACGATGACAATCGCGATGAAAATGAAAGTCAAGAAGATATAGCCAACACATGCTTCATGGAAATCGATGATGAGGTAAATTCTAACGACAATTTTCATATAATAATTTATCTTCCTCCTATGATAAATTTTTGGAATAATTTGAAAATCTCGCTCTTAATTATTATATTCTTAAAAAAATATTTAAAAGTGAAATGGAGAAAATTTTAGAAACTAAAAAGGAAGGTGTTGATTATGATTTATTGTATAAAGAAAATTGTTATTTGAAAGAGAAGGTTGAAGACTTAACAAAAATTATTTATTAATTCACTCAAGGGAAGAAGAATTTTGATTTAATGTTCGGTGATAAAAAAAAAATATGTTTTTGATAAAGGAGGCATTGGATATAAACCATTTTGTTACTATTTTTGAAACAAAAATCTATCATAAATTTATTTGTCAAAGCCTCAAATACAATTCTCTCAAAAACTATTTGTAGCTTTTGCAATGGATGGACATATTGCCTACAGTTTTTTAAGTAAAAAGAAACTACACTTTGAAAGTAAAAATGAGTGGACTCGAGGATTTCCTAAAACTAACTACCAAGGACCCAACTTTGTGTGGGTACTAAAGATAAAAAGTTGAATTATTATCGTAGGTACTAAAGAAGATGAAGAACAAATGATTCTTGGATAGTGGGTGCTCAAAACACATGATCGGAGATAGAACTTTATGATCAAATAAATCATCGAAATTGAAAACATTGGTAATCATCTCTCTTCTTCCATTGAAAATGTACTATTGATAAATAACTTCAAACACAATTTACTTAGTATTATTCAATTATGTGATAAAAGCTATCATATTAAATTTGATTCTTCTAAATTTCTCATTAAAGATGCTACATCTATAGAGATGTTGTTTATAGGAAGCCAAAGCAAAGATGCTTATATCATAAATATTGATTTTGATTTAGTGAGTTTGAAAGAAGATATTTGGTTATGGCACCGGAGATTAGGTAATGTTAGCATGACTTCTTTAAAAAATCTCCAAAAACTATTTTTTCAAAGGTTTAGCTAATTTAAAGTTCGAAAAAGACAAAATTTGTGATGCATGTCAATTTGGCAAACAAGCAAAAAGATAATTTAAACTCAAATTACACTCATCAACTACAAAATCACTTCAATTACTTCACAATGATCTTTTTGGACCATCGAGAAACGCTAGTTTAGGTGGAAAACATTATGCTTTCATCATTGTTGACGATTTCTCTATATTCACTTGGGTTCTTGTCTTATATATTAAAGATGAAGTTGTAAAATCCTTCAAATATTTTTGCAAAAAGGTTCAAAATGAAAAATGATACTCCATTTTAACCATTAGAAGTGATCATGGTGGAGAATTTGATAATTCGCATTTGACGATTTTTACAATGAAAATGGATATGAACATAATATAACTTCTAGGCTCCTAAAACTTCTCAACAAAAAATGTAGTATAAAAGAAGAATCACACATTGCAAGAAATGACTAAGACTATGCTAAATGAAAATAGCATGGCAAAATAATTTTGGGCCGAGACCGTTAACATTACTTGTTAAATTGTTAATAAAGTTGTAATTAGTCGAAAGAAAACCAGAACCCCATATGAACTTTGAAAAAAATAGAATTATCAATATCGATTATTTCAAAATCTTTGGGTGGAAATGTTTTATCTTAAACACAAAAGAAAACTTTGAAAATTTTGATTCAAAATCCAACATTGGAATTTTTCTAGGATATTTATCAACTAGTAAAGTTTATAGAGTTTTCAATAAAAGAACTCTAGTTGTTGAAGAATCCATGCATATCACTTTCGATGAAACGAACTCTCTTATCATGAGAAAGGTATTGATAATGATGTAGAGTTGGAAACTCCATTCGAACAAATGATTATTGAAGATCAAAACAAGAAAGATCCACGAGATGAACATAAAGATGCAGAAAATGTTCAACAAAGTGAAGAAGAGCCAACCGAAATTCAAAATGATTCATCTCTACCATAAGAATGGAGGTTCGTTCCTTCTCATCCTAGAGAACTAATCATTGGTGATCCCTCCAAAGGTATTACTACTAGAGCCCCTACTAAAAATTGTTTAAGTAGTTGTGATTTCATTTCACAAATTGAACCGAAAAATTTCAAAGAGGTCGAGTTTAATGAATTTGGGATTCTAGCTATGCAATAAAAATTAAATCAATTTAAACGAAAACCATATTTGGAATTTAGTTGTTAGACCAAATGATCAAACCATCATCATCACTAAATGGGTCTTTAGGAATAAACGTGATGAAAACGGAATAATTATGCGTGACATGGCTAGATTAGTAGGCCAAAGTTACAATCAAGAAGAAAGCATGTATTTTGAAGAAACATTTGCACCAGTGGCTAGATTAGAATCCATTCGCATTCTTCTTGCATTTACTTGTCATAAAAGATTCGCTCTTTATCAAATGGATGTCAAAAGTGTTTTTCTTAACAGTTTTATTCAAGAAGTGTTTGTTGAACAACCATCCAATTTTAAAGATCACAAACATTTGGATTATGTTTTCAAATTTCGAAAAGCTCTTTATGGTCTAAAACAAGCTTCTAGGGCTTGGTACGAACAATTGAGTAAGTTTCTAATTTCAAATAGTTTTTCAATTGGAAAAACGAATACTACTCTTTTTTGTCAAAACTCAAAAGAATAATATGATCATTGTTCAGATTTATGTTGATGATATCGTATTTGGTGCAACTTATACATACCTTTGTGAAAATCTTTCTAAATGCATGAACATGAAATTTGAAATGAGTATGATAAGAGAGCTTAAATTTTTCCTCAGTCTCCAAATTAAGCAAGTTTGTGATGAAATTTTCATCAATCAAAGCAAGTATATATTGGACATGCTTAAGAGGTTCGACATGGATGACTTGAAGCTAATGAATACTCCTATGAGCATATCCATAAAATTGGACAATGATGACCAAGGTACATCCGTTGATATAACAAAATATCGAGATATGATCGGATCTCTTCTTTACTTAACCACAAGTAGAACCGATATTATGTTTAGTGTGCCTATGTGCTAGATTTCGATCGAATCCTAAGGAATCACATCTTAAGGCCGTAAAAAGAATCTTTAGATATCTTAGCTGCACTAGAATTTTAGGACTTTGGTATCCCAAGAGCACTCATATTGATATGCTTAACTATTCGGATGATGATTGGGTCGGTTGCACTATCGATTGTAAAAACACTAGCGAAACATGTCATTTTCTAGGCTTTGCGCTTGTATCATAATTTAATAAGAAACAAAATTTCGTTGCATTGTCTACCACCATAACCAAATATATCATGGCTGCTAGTTGTTGTGTTATGGATGAAATAAACTCTTAGTAATTATCACTTATTCTTTGATCATATACCTATCATGTGTGATAATACTAGTGCCATAAACTTGTCAAAAACAATCATGTTTTGAACTTTAGGACGAAACACATTGAAATTAGACATCACTTCCTAAGTGACCATACTCAAAAGGGTGATATCATGTTAGAGTTTGTGAACACAAAAAATCAATTGACCGATATCTTCACTAAACCTCTAGCTCTTGATTGGTTCTTACATAATAGAAGAGGTTTGGACATTATTGATGAATTTGAAGTGCATGACTAAGTTAAATTCTTACTATATGTTTTATCTTCATTATTTCATGTGCACCATATTTATGTGATCTAATATGTTTTATTTTTTTTAAAAAAAGGGAGGGGGGCATCCTGACGTCCAGAATGAACAGAACCGTCTGGATAGAAAAATTGAACGTCCGATTATGTGAAAATCAAATTTCTTAAATCGTGATTCAGACTCATTTCTTCCCATTTTTCTCCCATTTTTTTCCCTCATTTTTCTCCGTAAATCATCTCGAAATTCCAAACCTCTTCCTCTAAATTCATCAATTTCGTTTCAAAATCTAAATCACATTACTTCTACACTCCAAATTTCTCCAAAACTCAAATCTTTTCAAAAAATAAAAAAATAAAAAATCAAATCAAATCAAATTTCTCCACAATTTTGAAACCATAGCTTCTCTACACTTTTACTTTCAATTTTCAACTATATCGGGCTCAAAACGGACGGGAAAGAGGCTCAAGAGCACGGTGATGTGATCTCCTCCACCATCTTTCGACGAAGAGTTCGATTTGGAACCCGAGGTGTCCGCCAACCCATTTGAAAAATCTCCAATCTTAAAGAGTAAAAATGTCAATTTTGCGGATTTTACTATTGAAGCTCATGCATTTCATATAGAAGAACTTTTTGAAAACATGAGTTGGATTTCAATTGCCACTTTAGAAGAACATGCATACCCATAGCTCATGAAGATCGAACCTCCATAATTATATCGTTTGCGTTCTCTATCTCTCTTTACTTATTGCTTTCATATTTGTGCTTATTATTTGAATTAATCTATCTAGTTATTACGTGCTTCATTTTAGGATAATTTTTCGAAAAAGTTTCAAAAATCAATTCACTCCCTCTTGGTTTGTTATTCTTGGACTATCATGGTTTATAGATGGATATGGAACCTATGATTTCATTTTTAAGATTTACATTGGTATTTGGTTCGATTCGGTACTATTTAGAACCGGACCAAAACTCCTAAAATTAAGTAACAATTCGATCCCTCTAAAGCTTAAATAAACATTCTAATTTCAAGGGACGTCCATAACAAGCAATTACCTTGCGATACATGTTAAATGATCAATTTAAATATAATTTTAGACAACACGCAAGGACTTGAGTTATTTTCTTAAGATGGAACAATGCTATCTGTACAGAGAACTAACCCTTCCACATAAACAAATAATAGGCGAGCACTATTTACAAATAGCATTACTCTTTTAGTATATTCAAGAGACTATTTATACAAATCATCTTCTGCATATTATATTATTTTTAGAGAGTAAAACTTTTTATGCTTTCCAAAAACACTCTAGTTTGTTTTTTAAAGTAACATTTATTGATTCCACTCATCTTTTATTTAATATATATTTTTTAATTTATATAGTTTGAATAACTTAATAAGTATTCTATTGAAATATGTAGATTATTATTAAATGAAATTATAAAGTAAGAATATGGTAAGTTTAACTCTATATTTTAGAGTACATTAAAAAAGCTCTCGAAGTCCTAGATGTTCTTAATTTTAGAAAGTCTATCCTTAAAAATAAGTTTTAAGAGACTCTCTATTATAGTTCTTTAAATTTAGAAATTTAAACCCACTCTCATTATACTTTATAAGGAATGCATTTAATAAATTATATATTTTAATACTTTATTTCTTAAATTATTTTGATCATATATGATCTTATTGGTAATTAATATTTTACGAAGTTATCTTAAATAAAAAATCACGACAATTAATAATTGTTTCCTTAAAAAACAAAAACCAACAAAATGAAGAGCCAGCATAAAAAACAAAGTTGAAGTTCAAAAACATTTGCTGTCTAAATTTAAAGATACTTTTTATTATGCATAAAATGTTATTTATAAATAAAATATTTTGAAGATTCTTTTAAAAAGTAAAAATAGAGTTTATTGAAACTTATTTCAAACATTAATTCTTTAAAATAGAGTGTTCTCGAAGTTGCTTTTAATTTGCAATCAATTCTCACAAAGATAAAATGAGCAACTCAATGCATTTACATTGTGTTTGAGCCCATTCTTTCTCATTTTTTTCATTCATTTTTCTACAGTAGTCATTTTCAACCACACATTCTTCAAATAAAATAATAATACACACAAATCTAAAACTTTTCATCACTTTTTCACCACACATTATCCCATCAATCACTATTCAAAAACTACTTCTTTCTAAAAAATGGGGCTCAAATACAAGCTTAATGTTCAAATGAACATTCAAATTCTAAGATTTTTGTACTCAAATGAACCATCAAATTATAAGGGCATATGGAGAATAAAAAGTTCGCATAAAATAAAGATAAAAAGTTAATATTAACTAGATAANACAAGCTTAATGTTCAAATGAACATTCAAATTCTAAGATTTTTGTACTCAAATGAACCATCAAATTATAAGGGCATATGGAGAATAAAAAGTTCGCATAAAATAAAGATAAAAAATTAATATTAACTAGATAATAAACTTAATCAATGAAATTAATAAAAAAATAAAATAAGAAATAATTAAAAGATTATTTTATTATTTATTAAAAACTTGGCCATAATAATTAATTAAATGCTAATTATATTGAGCGAATAATCCTGTAGGACAGGAATAAGATGCCCATTATCATGCCTTGATTTAAAGGATCAAAGATTACAACCAATTAGCAGAAGTCAATTCATCATCGCAGCTGTAGACAATAATTGCTCAACTGTGCACGCCAGTTAAGGAAATCGGGGCAAATTACCCAAACCGGCAGCTGAAAACCCACACACCTCTTTAAAAGTGGGACCCATTAAAGAAAAATTTACGATAATCGTTCCTGTCCGGATCTGATCCCCACACATCTTCACACGTGCTCTGTGTGTGTCCCTACACGTTTCCCAAACCGGACGCTCTTCGGACAATCATCATTGGAAAGGTACCTTGGACTTGACTGAATTCTGCGTAAGGTGAGGTGGGGTCCACTACCAGCAATTGCAACGTGGAGGAGACCCAGCATGTCAGTTACTGCATTGAAACTCACAGCCACGTCAGTCACGTCGTCACCCTCCTCCCCAGATTCACCATTATCCCTACAAAAACTACCGTTATGCCACGTGTGCAGAAAGAGGCTATTGGAACTGTTCCATCATCGACACCATATGGGTACCAGGACAATTATCTACCCAACCCATACCACAACCCTATTAATTATGGGTGTGTTTGAAGGCTTTGAGCCACATTATTTTGAAAACATGTATTTTGAAATAGTAAATTGATTAAAAATATATAGTTAAAAATGAAGGAAAAATTATTGATGTGATGAAAACTATTATTTTATTAAAAAATGTGAATGAAAGTTTTAATGTGTACCAAACAGGAGCTATATATTATGAAATTTAATTTCTCAAGAAATGGAGCTCAAACAAATATTGAGTAACATTTTAAGGAGTCATGCTACATGTATCGAATTTTTTTACATAATCTTTTATCTACTACTCACAATGAGGGGTGTGGATCACATATTTGGATTTTTTTTTATTCACGCAGAGCCTGCGTGCATGTGAGATAAGGTAAACAACTCGATATGAAGTATTATGTACAAATAGATTTATTCACATTCTAATAGAAGTAGGAACGATTTTGTATCCACTCGTGATGATTGGACACATCTATTCACATTACAATGTTTTAGACCTTGAACAACTCAATTCAAAGCACCTTGAATGCTAAGCGTGTAAGAGCATATCCTATACTTTTGTGGCTTGCATTAGCTTCCATTTGGCTAGGATAAAAATGCAAAATTTAAGGTGTGTTCGATCGTACTTAAAATTCAATTAAACTTGAAAATATAATTATTATTGGGTCTCACTAGTCTAATAAAAGTCAACAATAATGACTAATTTTTCAATTTTAATCTTTATCGAATACGCCTTAATAAAGTTAATGAATCGTGTAGTGAAAAAGTAATTGATCCCATAAAATACGGAGATAAAATAAATTATTGATTTTGACTTTAAAGTTTAATCAACTTCTTTTATCTAAACCAAGCAGAGACTCTATAAGCACTTGTTTGGTAGCCATTATTGATCAAAATATTTTATTGTATAAATGTATGATTAAAAATGAGTATATAGGAAAAAAATTAATTTAAAGGCCATCAAACATGAGCTAAATTTCCCCCATAAGCAGAATAGGCACAATGTTATTTTTAGCAAGGAATTTGTTAATTTGACGTGACAGAAAAATTTAGATTTCCGTTTAGATATAGAAGTTTTGTTAGAGCTTAGAAATGCAAACTCATCGATGTATTTGATTGTGTATCTACTTTTAGACCATTGAATGTTTCCTCTCTTTCTATCTCTTCATTTCTTTCTATTTTATGGTAAAAGAAGATACTTAAAACACTGAATAATGATATTTATTATGAGGAATGTCGTTGATATGTCAATTTAAGTGGAATAATAGGATATGACAGTTCAATCACCCTTTCTCTCATGAAAAATTAAATTGTCTAATCATATTATTAAAATGATATTTCATCGTTATAATGATAAATATCATTACTCTTAGACATTGGTATTTGATTGTAGATATTTGTGTTACATCAATGCTACTTAAAAGTGTAAAATTTTAAACTTGGCATAGATATTTTGACGGCCTTACATAGAATGCATTACGATCCATAAAATGAATTGTAGATACTATTAGGAAATAAACATAACGGGTGAACGAATTCTCTAAGCATTCAAGTACAGTAAATTGAGTTATTTGAATATTAAATTATCGTGAATTGAATGAACAATCTTACCACGTGTATTTACTGAAAATCAAATTGTCATTACCAAATAAGAAAAATCTCGAGTCGAGAGTGATTTACGTTTTTCCTGGTGAATATGGACAAAATATTAATGCAAGCTCCCCAAGATTTTGCATTTATTTTCCAGCTTTCCTATTTTTCCATCGAAATTTATTTGCTAAATCCAATGCGACTCTCTCCCCCTCATATTTTGACTTTCCCTTTTCCCAAAACTGAAGGCTTAAATAATTTCCCACCCATTCATTTTCCCTACCCACCACCCTCTATTTCATCTCTCTCTCTCTCTCTCTCGCTCAGAAAACAAAGGCAAAACGCCATAGACAAGTAGAAAAAATTATTAGAGTTCCAATGGCCATTGAAACAGGACATCTCAATGTTTTTCCTTCACAACTCATCTCAAACGGGTATGCTTTAGAATCTTTTTCTCTGCACAATTTTCTTGATCTCTGTTTTTTGGTTTCTGTATTGAATTTTTTGTGACTCCTTAAAATTTACAGAGATTTGATGAATTCCTACAACTACGAGAACAACACCTTTGCAGTCAACCCGCAGAGGGGCTCATCAGGATTCGGGTTTCGCCAAGCCCTGCCGGGAAATCTTGTCCCGATTTATGAATCTACCGACAGCAATAACACCTACAATATTCGAAAGCGTGGCAGGGATTCAATGGATCAGTTCTATGAAGCAGCGAATTCCAGCCCGGCCACCCAGAAAAATAATAGCATCCCTCAGTTCCCATCTTTTGCTGGTGAAGGCGTTTTGCATCAAATGCAACAACATCAATTGGAAATTGATAACATTATATCCCACCACGTGAGTCTTTAATTTCTGTTTATAGCCTGTTACTTGCATGTGTGGATGATTGATGTTTATTTTGTTAATTTGCAGACTAAGAAAATCAGCGTGGAACTAGAAGAGATTCAAAAGCAACACGCAAGATTCGTGCTGGCAACAATAGGAGAGGCAGTGGCGAAGAAATTAGAGGAAAAGGATGAACAGATTCAGAAAATGTCCAAGTTGAATTTGGTTCTTCTAGAAAGAGTGAAGAGTCTATATGTCGAAAACCATTTATGGCGAGACATGGCGCAGACAAATGAGGCCACGGCTATGTCCTTGCGCACGAATCTTGAACAAGTCCTAGCCCAAGTAAGCGAAGAGCGTCACTCTGACGGTGTAGGTCCCGGCGCACCAGAGGCTGAGGAAGACGTCGAGTCGTGTTGTGGCAGCAGTGACCATGGAAGGGGCATCCAAGTTGGTAACGAAGATGCAGATTCCCGGAAAAACCGGCCGTTCAGTGACCGGACGTGCAAGAGATGTGGGGAAAGAGAGTCGACGGTTTTGTTGATGCCGTGCAGGCATTTATGCCTTTGCTACATTTGTGGGAGTGGGTGCCATGGACTCGAAGCATGCCCTGTCTGTAACTGTGCAATGAATGGTACATTGCACGTTAACATGTCTTCTTAATCAATACATAGAAGAAGAAAGATACATTTTGGTTGTACATTTTTGACTCTTATATGTAAATTTCTTTAATTAACAGATTAGATTATGAAAGTTTTATCTTTTCATGCTTTTATAAATTATTAATAGATTTTCGCATATATATATAGAATTGAATGTATGTATGTATGTATGTATGTATGTATTCGGTACTTGAAAGAATATAGTAATTATATTCGTAGTGAGTAGTCGACTACTGTAGTCACTTACTACGAATAACATTTTTCTACTTGAAATAACATAGAATTTTCTTGATCTAAAAGTGCGAAGGGGGTATTGTGTCAAATTGGTTTTAGCCTACTATTATCATTTTTCTACTTTGAAATAACATAGATTTTTTCTTGTTCTAAAGTGAAAAAGGGTATTATGTCGAATTAGTAATACCTTTTGCAGCAAATTTTATCGAGATCCTTTATCTTCTTGTTGATATTATGCAATGTGGTTGTTGAATAGCCAGTAAAAATGGTGGCACATGGTCAACTTTTGGTGGGATGGGAATCCCAACTTTGTAAGTTTATTTTTGACCCTATGTGGTCCGTTTTATGAATTATTTTTAGGTAGTGGGAATTGATTACGAATCACGACCCATTAAAGAGGAATTCTTTGGTGTGAATATGTTGAAAAATTTGAAATAGTTGATGGATAATAAGTGCTAGTCTAGGTGATATGTCGATGCTAAAAAAAGTAAAATTGTTTTTGATAGTTTGATTCCTAGATAGGTAATTAAAGGCATTTCTCCTAACTTTTCAGGCAATGTAAAGTGATGTGAAAGCAACAGTATTTTGTCCATTCCCCCTTGTCATGCCCTACCTCGTCTTCCCTTCTGTTGGAAGTTTCAATGTAAAACTATTAGGGTTAATTTCATAAATGGTTATTGAACTTTTCTCAAAGTTCTCGGGGGTTACTTAACGTAAAAAATGCTCCCTTTAGTAATTTAACTTTGAAAATTGGTAATTCATCCATCACTGCATAAACGAAACTTGCAAAATTAGAAGGATTTAACCACACGTCTAATGGTATGACTTATGTGACATGTTAATATAATAAAATGATGCTAAATCGTGACATTGAGCATGAGTCTACATGAATGTGACTGTTTTTTATTCACAAATCGTTCATTGCATATTTTGGTTTTTTTTTAAATGTGTTGAATACGTGATTTATGTAGTAATTGACATCTTTTTATTACAATAATGTGCGACGTAAATTATACAGTTAAGACATGTCATCAAATCCTTCTAATTTATGATCGTTAGACGTGTTCATTCCCTCTAGTCATATTTCTTAACTAGAAAGAAAAGAGAAGGGTCCAACTAGATTGTTGTGTAAACATAGTATTTGGTATAGTGTGTGAAACATGCCGTGGCAGCTCCAATAAAACATAAATTCATTTGACTAAGCAAGGATTAAAAGATAGGTAGACGCCCCTGGAGTTTTCTCGTGATGGGATGGGGCATATTACAGGTGGGATGAAGACAAAAATGTCAGTGGAAAATTTACCTTATTCACATTTTCATAGTTACACACTTCAATTCTGATGGCTATTTAACTTTATTTTATTGAAANAAATTTACCTTATTCACATTTTCATAGTTACACACTTCAATTCTGATGGCTATTTAACTTTATTTTATTGAAAGATATTCTGAAGTCTCATTTCTAGGAATTTCTTCTTGATAGCAAAACTTTTCTAGATTCTTCAACTATTCAATTATCACAGTTCACACCAACTTCCTGTTTAAAAACCATTTATTTTATGTTTTTTTTTTTTCTCTTTTTCGATAAAAACAAATACATCGTCACCATAATACATTGTTATACAGTAGCGTCGAATTGACTACGCGTACAAAATGGTTCCTACCTCAAAATTTTCGTTTGAAATTCTATTTATTATTATTATTATTATTCCGTGTCTTTGGACTATCAACAGCATCCCGCAATATTTGTTTATAGTTTTATTGAAGAATTTCGATGTAGCTGTAGCACATAAGATTTTGCAATTCAAAGGTCGTTAGGAAGAATAGCTGTAGCACATAAGATTTAAGAAAGTGCTTTGGATAGTGAGAAGAACTTTTAGAGAAAGTTGGTTCAATGTGTCTCTTTTTTTTTTTAAAGTGCTTTCGGAATAGAAAGTGTTTTTAAAAATTATTTTTCAAACAAAAATTATGAAAACTTCCTTCAAAAGTTCTTCTATAAGAACTAAAAGTAGAAGCAAAAGTTATGCCAGAGGGACTCGACAAATTAATTCGATTAAAATATTTATTTTTATAATATTACTAACACGAAATTTGTTCATGATCTTATATGATTTTTAAATTTTTATTACGTTGGTATATTAAATCAATTGAGATAATTTTTTCTTTTAACTTATCATGACCAAAGACACTTGATTGTTAACGTTAGGTTATTATATTGTTTCATGCGAATCGTTAGTCGATAAAATTTGTATATTTTAATTTTTATTATCTACAGTTGGGTTTGACTCAAATTTAAGGAATATAAGAGTCCTATTAAGAAAAAGAAAAAGAGTTTTAGTTTGGCAATAAAATGAAAATATTGCAACAAGGAAAAGTAATTCTTTTTTTTTTTTTTTTTATACACAGGTATCCACCTTACAGTGACTAAATCCTGGAGTCTACACCCTGGCCCCTCAAGATGCAGATGGGTAAACCGCAGGTTATGCCCTAAACTGACCAGTGTTTTTAAGTGCCCCCAACTGATCTGCCAAAGTGCCAAGCAAGTCGACCCATCCTGCATCTTGCCTTCCAGTAGAGCTCCTGCCTTCCAGGATAAATCCTGCCTTCCAGGAGAATATCTGTCTTCCAAGAGCCATC
>CAIGRO010173337.1:0-37568 GCA_903798355.1 Fraxinus baroniana
GGGCTTCTGTCACTTAATCCTTTTCTCAGATCTTCTATCTGGGCTTTTTGCCTGGGCCCTCGAATTGATTCCTATTAGGCCTTCTTATTAAGCCTTTCGTCTTGGATTCTTCTACTGGACTTCTTACTTTGGGCCTTTGTCTTTGGGCTGCATTTTTGAGGCGTCACACCATCGTTAGAAACTCCACAATTAAGCGTGTTTAAGTTGGAGCAATTCCATGATGCATAGTTATTAAACCTGACCCAGTGATTGACTCGGAAAAATCATCGGGTCAACGGGTCAACCGGTGGGTCGGCGGTCATTGTTAGATTTTAATTTTAATTAAATTATATTTTGAAAATAAAAGGGAAACCATTTATTGAAATCTAATATATATATATATATATATATATATATATATATATATCGCTCACATTAAGACCATCAGTTGCCATAATGGTTGTAGAGGTGAAATATTCCATTGCAGCCCAAGGTTCAAGTCACAACTCCAGCAAATTTAACAAAAAATTTTACATCAATTTAGTAACCATCCGGTTCAAACATTGAACCGGATCTAGTTCCACTAAAAACCGTCCGGTTCGGACGGTTGGTTAGTGGTTTAATCGGTTTATGATCGGTTCACTTGCTTCCTTATACAATTGATTGCGAATCGGCCGGTCTCGGTCCGGTTTTAATAACTATGCTAATATATATATATATATATATGTATATATATATATATTGCTCACATTATATAGCCAAGGACCATCAGTTGCTATAATGGTTGTGGAACTCAAGGTTCAAGTCACAACTCCAGCAAATTTAACAAAATTTTTTACTTCAATTTGGTAACCATCCGGTTCAAACATTGAACCGGATCTAGTTCCACTAAAAATCGTCCGGTTCGGACGGTTGGTTAGTGGTTTAACCGGTTCACTTGCTTGCTTGAACAATTGATTCAACTGGATCGGACCAAGGTCCGATTCAGCGGTTCCCGGTCTGAACCAACCGGTCCGATCCGGTTTTAATAACTATGCCATGATGGGTGACCCCCTGGGAAGTTTTCCCGGGGAGCGTGCGAGTGAGGACAAAGTATGCTGAAAAGACCCTGTTGGTACAGTGGGGATAGTACGTCATCGATCTAACGGTTGAGACAGCCCGTTAAGTGGGACCCGAATCGTTATACCATTACCATAACTGAATATGAAACTAGAGATATAAAGCTGAATCCACTTGCACCATTTCTCCCCAAAACCATATTTCCTAAGCATATAGAAAACAAATCTCCAGTTAACGTAATCATATGCCTTCTGAATATCGAATTTACATAACATTCTTGGAACCCCCAATCGCAGTCTTGAGTCAATGCATTCGTTCGCTATAAGTACGGAATCCAAAATCTGACGCCCTTTGACGAAGACATTCTAAAATTTAGACACCACCTATCCCAGCCCTCCTTTAATCTATTCGTTAAAATCTTCGCAATAATCTTGTAAACCCCACTCACTTAGTTAATAGGACGAAAGTCCTTAATATCTGTCGCTCCCGATTTCTTGGGAATGAGCACAATAAATGTAGCATTGGCGCTTCGTAGGAATCTTCCACACTGAAAGAAATAAGAAATGACGTTTACAATGTCCGATCGCACCACCTCCCAGCAACCCTTATAGAATGAGAAAGAATCCATCGGGTTTTGGAGCCTTATCATCATCTATGCTGAAATATGCTGAAAAGACCTAAGTTGGTACAGTGGGGACAGTACGTCGTCGATCTAACGGCCGGGACAGCCCCAGTTAACGTGATCGTATGCCTTTTGAATATCGAGTTTACATAACATTCCTAGAACCCCCAATCGCAGTCTTGAGTCAATGCATTCGTTCGCTATAAGTACGGAATCCAAAATCTGACTCCCTTTGACGAAGACATTTTGAAATTTAGACACCACTTTTTCTAGCACCTCCTTTAATCTATTCGCCAAAATTTTCGCAATAATCTTATAAACCCCACTCACTAAGCCAATAGGACGAAAGTCCTTAATATCTGTCGCTCCCGGTTTCTTGGGAATGAGCACAATAAATGTAGCATTTGCCCTTCGTAGGAATCTTCCCTACTGAAAGAAATAGGAAAGGACATCTACAATGTCCGATGCGTGGTGGAGGGTCGTTGGGAATATGAATGAGAAAGAGAATCCATCGGGTCCTGGAGCTTTATCATCATCCATACTGAACATCACCTCCCTAATTTCATCCTCCCAAATGGTCTTTCCAACCAACATCCTCCTCTTCAAAAGTAGAAGTCTAGCCCCTCCAATTCTGGCCTCCAACCCAACTGCTCACTTTATAGGGACCGGTAAAAACTTACTATATGGGTCCCGATATCATGTGGATCCTCATAAGTTATCCCATCAACCTCCAATATAGTGATTAGATTGTTGCACCTATTGGAGTTAGCTACCTTATGGAAAAATATGGAAAAATTGGGTGCATCTGTCTCCCTCTTTCAACCACTTGACCCTAGATTTCTGATGCCAAGCAATCTCCTCCATCTCCACCAACCTCTCCAACTCTTCCTTTAATTTTCCACGTCTCGCTCTATCATCCCCTCCTAATCCATGATTTTCCTCCAACCTATCCAATTCCTCTATAACTTAAAAGACATTGATTTTTGCGAAAAGTGACATCGCTCACCACCTTTTCGCTCCACCTCTTAAGATCATGTTTTAAGGCCTTCAATTTCCGATCTAATACATAACTAGGAGACTCCATGAAGTCCTAGGATGCCCACCAATTCCGTACTCGTTCCTCAAAACCTTATACTTTTAGCCACATCCTCTCAAATCTAAAAGGCCTTCTTCTACTGTGCCTTACGTTCCCAGATAGTAAGATGGGGAAATGATCAGAATACAACCTCCCCAGTCTCCTTTGCATGACCTCTGGATACTTAGCCTCCCACTCTCCGCACACCAAAAATCGATTTATTCGGAATAGAACAAGTTGGTCTCGGTTAGATGATCAAGTAAAGTCTCCCCCAATCAAAAGCAAATCCACCAACATTTTCCCCCTAATAAAGTTTGAAAAGTCCTCCATAGTCCCTGGTAATCTCCCCCACTATACCTCTCATTGGGAAATCGAACTACATTAAAATCTCCTCCAATACACATTGGGAGGTTCCACTAATTCATCATCCCAGCCAACTCATTCCACAATCCACCTCTCCTCTCATAAGCATTTGGCCCATAAACTCCTGTAAACATCCAACGGAAGCTATCTCCAATATTTTTAAACGAAAGCGATGGAGAAAATAGCCCTTCACTAACCTCCTCCAAATCACAAACTCTAGTATCTCACATAACTAACATTCCACCTGAAGCCCCCGATGACCCTGCAAACTGATACCCCACATGCTGACCCCCTCATAGACTGCGCACAGCCCTCGAAACGACCTCCAACTTTGTTTCTTGTAGGCATACAATGTCAACCCTCTATCCCTTTAATAGATTTCGAACACCTAATCTTTTCCCAACTTCATTAAGCCCCCTCACCTTCCAACTAATTATTTTCGGAGTCATCTAAACACCTCGTCATCCCTCCCCATATGGCCTCTCTTTGACTCTCCACCCTTGAGATCATAATTAACTGAGCATTCGAGACGCTTAAGTGCACGATCACCTTTTCTTCTTTTCTTACCTCCTGATGTACCCAGCCCAATGTCCCTTATTGACCTCCAGGTCCTCGAATAATTGTACAAGCTTAGTTTCGTGCCCATCACATGATACACCTACCATCTTGTTGAAATCCAATTTTTTTTGAAGGACCCAACTCGACAGTTGAGGTCTAACGTCATTTCCTTCAATCTTTGCCACACCCTCAACATGCATGGGATCAAAATAGCGTCCCTCCTCGTCCTCCATCCGAACCACATCACCGTATGTATATCCCTTCTCGGTTCCTCCAACCCACACTACTAAAGCATTATCATTCATTGGATCCCCTTTCTTTGGAGGCTTAGAAAATCTCCTACAATAGGTATTCACCACCTTAGTTGCCGAGTCTAGCTGCCCTTGCTGTTTCTTAGTAACCAAAGCTGAGCTATCACCCACCGCAGTTCTATTTTCATGCTCACTATCCAACAATGATCCCTTTACAGGGGGAATCGTGTCCAGTCCACCCTCATTTGTAGGACGATTGATCGCTTCCAACAACTCAGAGTTCAGAATCGTAGTACCCGACTCCCTTGCCTCGCCCCGAGGTTCCATCTCTTGAAACGGCTCGATCACTGAATCCCTTACAACCCTATCTGTTTCCTCCATCTCCCTTACTTCCATCACCGAAAGAATTTATCACTACAGTTCGCGTTTGAAATTCGTCTGAAAGCTCATCTAAGCCCACCCCACACCTATGACAATAAGTCTTCCTGGGACCCACTATAGACCTTTTTTCCATCACCTTGATCAAATAATCTAATTCCCTTTTCAACGCTTGAATGCGAGCCCGTAATTCTGCATTAGGGTCATTCCCCTCATTCTCCGCCCTTTCCTTACACAACAATTCTCGTTGATCAGCCTTTTTCGATGTCCAAACGTTCACCGTCACATCGATATAAGTCACCCTTGATCGCCTCTTGTCATCAACTATTCGACGTTTAGCCTTATCTCTTGAAACGAGTGAATCAACTGCTTGAAACACACGTGAAATCGATGCCCATCCTTCTCCATTCGCACCTTCCGACACCATCACAACTCCTTTTCGATGCCTCTCCCCGTATTGAGCTATCATAAAAAACCTACCACGTTTGTTAGCACAACGTTGTGCCAAGAAGGCTCAAGAAGACTCATTAAACTTGGCGACGAATTCCTCCATCTCATCGGCCATCCTCAACTTGACCATCATATTTACCATCCAAACGGCACCATATCGACCCGTGCAAGTTGCACCCGATATCTTCGATCCTCATTCCAATAGCTTAATAAACCCTAATTCCGTAACAGACACAACAAACTCCTTTGCCTCAACTCGAAATTGTGAATTGAAGACCTTGATACCCTCCGTGTAAGTCTATTCTCCTCTATTTTGAGCAAATGAACTAGTGGATGATGAAACCAATGGATGGAATGGCCTCGGAGTAGCATGGTGGATTTGGGCAGTCCTCAGAGGCGGCGCATGTGCTGGTCCACGTGTCGGCCCACGCGCCTACACGTCAGCGCGATCGCCGGGTGCCTAACTTGCCGGACTCGGAATGGCCTGCACAGGACCCCAAACCGGCGCGTATGGTGGAAGGTTGGCCGGAAACGGTGGGATCGGGATTTGGCTGCCTTGAAACAGTTTGTTCTTCTCTTTCGCAGTAGCAATGATGGAATTGTTGCCTCCATGAGGAGAGCCACCATGAGCCGCCGACCCGACACTGGCAAGAGCGCCGTTCAAACCCATGCAACCAGGTCCCAGCGTTAGGTTTTCCGTCGATGATTGGGTTCCCGGACGAGAGGTTGGGTATTTATGGCGTGAGGCCGGTGGGGTTAGGTGGGTTGGTTTTGTGACCGGCACCGGGATGGCTGGCTGGGTTGGGTGGTGGGAGAAGGTGTTTGGATGTGGCGGGATCTTCCATATTGGTTGCTTGCAGAAATAAATGACTAGCCCAAAATGATCTCATATGTCAAAAGTCATATCAAGAAACTAAAGAGCTCTCTATCACACTGAATATCCAATGGCAATGTATAGTATGGATCTGAGTTTATTGTTGAATGCAAAAAGTCCAAAAGGCAGTGTGAAAGGAGCTAGGAAAGATTAAACTCCATAGAATCATTGTGTCACGTACTAATGTGAGTAAGTGGCGGAGTTTTTTTTTTTTTTTGGAATGTTTATGGTATGATTTTTCTGAACTGAGCATGTTATGTTGACAGCGGACGATTTGAGCAGGCATAGAAGAGGATGTGAAGTTTCTGTAGAGTTGTGGAACTTTATAATCTTTGTATTTTGAGTGACGGTGGGGATGCCGGACTTAGTTGCTTTATTGAAGCACTGTATAGTCGACTCCCGTTTCTTGGTATTATATATATTAAAAAGCCTTGGTGTTTCATTATGTGACTTCTTTGGATGGAACAAATAGAGTGAGTGAATAGATATCTTTCTAACACCTGTCATGTAAATAATTTGGTTTGCTCCTTTGTGGGGGTTTTAGTATATTTTGTGGTGACCTAGGTCCTTATAAGTGGTATTAGAGCCAACTTCATAATGCTATCCACTTGGGCAATTTGGGATTGTGGAGTAGGCCTTGAATTTGAAGCGGTGATGATGTGATATATTTAAGTTGTGATGTTTGTTACTGCCATCCCTCATGAGTTCTGTGGCAGTTATGTAATGGAAGGATATCAGCTGCTCATGCTTGTCACCATGGGCTTAAGCAGTTTGGGCCAGTAGATCAGAATCCAGCATCTTGCCTGGGGTGATAGTGAATCAGCTGAGTCCTTAAAGTGCAGACTTTGGCTTATGCTACTTACCCGTTATTTAGGAAATATATTTTGGAATAGAAAGTAACTTGGGAGCTCAACCTCTGTGCTGCAAGATACAGAAAAAACAGACTCCGAAGTATCCATATGAGAGCATATGCACGCAAAATGAATACAGAATGAGAAAAACGTCTCCAAAATTTCATATAGATTCCACCTAAACTTCCTGACAAAATGATAATTCTTTTCTAGAAGAATACGAAGAGTATCTTGATAAAGCTTGTAATGTCTCAATTATGTAATCCTCTCGAATTTGTCCTGCCAATTGATCTAAAGTAGGCATTCTAACTATGAACAGTTTGTTAAGATTGGTATATTTTCAGAAGATGAGCTCTAGTGTTGATGGTATTCATCCTTCCCTTAATGCTGCTTCATCTCAACATCAGAGTGAATTGCTACCGCTGGCTGATGCCTGATGAAACTTTCCCCTCCACCCTCAATTTTCCAGTTGCTTCATCAATTTTATCTCCTGCTTTCATTCTCTTTGTCTTAACTTAATTGTGATCATCAGGTGATAGAAGAAGATGTCCAGCAGGAGTTGGAGGATATGGAGAAAGCAACTGATATAGATGACATCTTGGGTTACAGATCTATGGCCGAACTTGAGCTAGAGGTAAGAACGATGCTTAGCATGCTCAGAAATTGTAGTTGAGTTCTGGTCCCGTTAGTTTCTTACATTTGAATCTTTGGTTGTTATCTTTATATTTTTGGTATATTTGGCAGCTAAGCTCTATCGAAGCCCTACTTTTTATCTAATACCAATTTACTTCCCTGTTATAAAAAGCACAAACGAAAAATAATAAAAGTGTCTATTTTGATTTTGAATAAATTGAACAGAAAGCTTTTTGTGAATGTTAGTCTCTTATTTTTAGGATTTTCTAGTGAATTCACCCTCCAGCCAAGAAAGCAATGCTGTAATTTTTGAAAAATCTCTGGAAGATAGTCGCCTTCCCAGCAAGCCCCGGGGATGGTTAAACTGGTTGTCCCGTGGGATGCTTGGTGCTGGTGGAACAGATGATTCTAGCCAATTTTCAGGTGTTATTTCCGATGACGTAATAAAGGTATGCATTTCCCTTTGGGCCTTGGCTTTTATTAATGATGTCGAGAAGTGGCGGTGTGAAATTATTTTGATAGTTTTGTTCTTTCTGAGTCTTAATTTTATCTGTTCAGGATATATATGAGGCAACAAAATTCCATCCTTCTCCTTTACTAAATGGCGACGTTTCCTTGATGGATGAAGTTTTCTTCTCTTCAATCAAGTTCAACATTCGTGAAATTTATGCGACACTTCAGAGTGTGTATGTGACTTATTTCTTGTACTTTGGAAGAAAATTTTAATAGAATTTTATATTTATTCCTCACTTACTTCTAGTTGTCCTCAAAGATATCAGTGCCTGCACTGAATTAGTTACTGATTTTTTTAAGGACTTCTAGAACCATAAAAACACATGTCTAGAGTTTATTTTATGTGTTGAAAAAATTATCACCTGTGCTGGTGTTGCTGTTATCAACAACAAGGTAGATGATGCTACAGATTAAATTGTTTGCGACAGATATCCGGGAATGCATTCTCGTGTCTCATAATACAAGCCTTTTTACCTTTGACAAAACATTTGCTTTCAATGTGCAATTTTTCAGTTATGTGCTTCATAAGATCATCATGGATACTGTTCTTTCCCCCCACAGTGCCTCTAATGCAGATTGCATCTCTTCTTATATATCTTCCACTGCATCTCTTTTTTCCTTTATAGTACTTGATGATCCCACATGTTCAATTAGTTTGCATTTTGATTGTGTTACTAAGCTGAGATTTTGATCTTCCTTCTGGCATCTGGTAACTAGTAGCTATCAATGCTGGCATTTTATTAGAGATCTATACGTTTTTATTGTTTATTTGCATGTTACTATTGGGATTTGCATTATTATATATCACAATTTCTTCAGTTTGATCCTGAAAGCAACTTTTGTTACTGACATATACTTTGCAGTCATTATTGTTGTTATTAATGCATTAAGTCCATTGATGAGAAGGAGCTGGGGAAAGCTTTACCAAATTCCTACAGTGATAAATATGAGCGCAATTGAAATTCCAATATATATTAATTGTAATAATACTAAAAACATTATCAGAATCATAAACAACACACGTCATTAGTATTGTTTGCTGGGTTGCACCATTACTGGAATTGTATCTTTGGTTTTATTTATCCTCCATTTAAGGATGTATATAATGAAATTCTGATACCTATCATACTTAGGGACTTGGGCTGTGCTATTGCCAATGTGATGCTAGATGAGATTTCTGTTGAGGGCAAGCTCTGGGAGAAATCTGGAGTAGTTACTGCCTCAGTCAAGTCTCTGCAGTTGCATAATCCATGTAACAATCAATTTATTTTATTAACAAAAAAGGTTCGTATAAATTTATTCCAGTCCTATATATGTTAATTTAATTCTATCTTCCATGAGAAAAGTTTTGAAACATGGATGCTAAACGTGAAAATCCAATACTGTGACAAATGCTTCCACAAAAAAATAAGGGATGCTTTGATAAGTGTTGGTACCGATCGACTGTTTTTTCATGAGTGCATGGCTTCTTATTTTGGCATACTACTGAGTGTTGATTGTGTGATCAATGAAGAGCTAAGATGATTGCCATCTAGTGCATCTGCTTAATATTCTCTGGAGGTCGTATATTTAATAGGGTACTGGTATTCCATTTACCGAAGCGTTAATATTACAGAATTTTGTAATTTCTTTGAATTCTGGAAAGCAAAATATTTGTTTGTTTTATAATATATTGCTGTCTTTTGAATATTTTGCTTGCACACGGGTAGCGTTTTCTAAAGGGCATCCAATAGTAAGAAGGTGGTTCGATGGTTTTAAATAATTTTATTGTGGGTCTTATTTCTTATTGAGTGCTGTATATCTTTGTTATAAGTTTTAATGCAATGCACCACTCACTGATCCAGTCCCATGGCAACTGTTCTTTCTGCTTTCCTCTCAACAAGTTTTGAAACTGCACAACTGCATATTTATAGTTGGAAGCATGATGGTAGTTTACATTACCAGCATCACAGTGGCATGACAAATTCTGATTTCATGGATTCAAGATACTATGGTCATACCCCGAACTTTGCCAATGTAGTGCAGCTTTGACCATAATATAGTGTAAAATTGCTACAATTTTAATCAGGATATACCAATTGCAAACTAGAGCATGCTCTGTCTAGAGGGTCAATTTTACAAGAGTATACATCACGAAAGTCCTTGTGTTTTTGTTTCTCATGTATTTGCTGGATGCACATTCTGATTAGACTTTAAATGATTGGTGTTGCAAACAGCCAATTTGTTTTTCATTATTTTTCTCCTACTGAAACGATCACATATTTTAGAAATTCCTGCAATTAATAAACAAATGTTGTAGATTAATTGTTTCTGACATCTTTCATCAATAGTTGATTGCCCTTAATTGCTGCAGGTCTATTCTGAGGAAAATCTTCTTGAAATTCAGCCTTCTCTGAATATCAAAATTGACCTTTCCCCTACGAATTCTGATGTTAATTTATCAGTCAAGGTAGTCACTCTGTCCTCAGCTCTTAAGAGTTTTAGCTGTTCCAAAATTTGAGCTCAGTAATTTTCACCATTATTTCTCCTCATTCTTGTTTTGGAGATTATTGACTGGGGTTGATGACTTGTAACTTTTGTATTCAGGTTATACTTCATCCAACTGAGGTGATCTGTGATTCTGAGTTTCTTAGAAACATTGTGGATTATTTTCATGTCTGGAAACACTCGAGCTTTCAGCAGGAAAGGGTAAGTACACACGTGCATGCATGTATCTGTGTATATTTATCAAACCTCGTGCTCGTAAAATTCTTTAGTTGACTTCTTTTGATGAGTTCATGCATTTGGTTTTTTTTTCCTTTTCCTTTTCTTTTTCTCTTATTACTAGGTTGGTTTTTCTTTAGTTTGCTTCTCACTTGATTTCTCTGTATAGGAAGTAGTACTTCTCCATTTATTCCATTATTTCATGCATTTGATTGTTTTACTTTTGGGAGGTCAGGTTTATGCCCCCTTACTTTTGTTCTCATAAGTTTGATTTTATATACGATCGGAGAATCCAAACCCTCATCAACCAAGGACTTTGAAAACCCACTAAAGCTGTGTTGGTGTTTTGCTTGAAAAAAAAAAAAAGAAATATCATGTAAAGCTGCTTTATATGGATAAATAGGATGCTTTTTTGTGTGCTTCTGCCATGTGGTGTGCTCTTCCTATGTGTATCCAAGTTTTTGAGTTCTTTAAGACTTCACGGCTGCAAAATCTTTTGACAGTTATCATTCTCAACTTCTGCTCTGTTTTGATGGTTAAATACAATATTTGTTGTGAATCTATATGATATTATATTAGAGGTTCCTAGGTTAAAGATGGTGGATTAAGCTTCTTACCTGGTAGCAATATTGATCAACATGCAAAAGCTTTAATCTACAGCTAGAACTAAAAATCTAAAAGAAATGACACAACGGACTATTTATTTAAAAACTATGCTTGGTTTGACTTAATATGCAAAAAAAAGGGAAGAACGAAACACATAGACATAAAAAATATACAAGAAAGAAAAAGAGTGAAGTTCCCTGTCTGATATGTGCCGCCCGGAAATTGCAACATCAATTCAGGAATTTCTCTTTAGTTGTAGGGATGAAGGATTAAGGCACGCACGGTTTGTTCACTTGTTCTCTTTTCTAATCTCTAATTCCTTTTTTTTTTCCACATTTAGGGCTAGGTGTTGTTAAAAACAATCTAGAAAATCCTTCAAATTCTTTGGCTATGAAATATATCTATGCCAAAAAGTTGAGTTGGTAGCATGATATTAGGATTGCATGCCTCAATGTTCCAAGGCTTGTGCTCTAAGGCATGCATATGAGTTAGTCTAGGTTTAAGCCTTGACAAAGGGCATTTCAGGGTTCTAATGGAAGGGTTAAGCCTCAAAAGGTTACTGGCAAATAACTACATATAAGTTAGTCTTTTGGAGGCCAAGTTACACTGATAATTTTATAGTATCATGGATGCCAACTCAAACTGATAAGATAGAATTCACTGTAGTATTCTGACAATAAGGTTCTTGGAGCAACCTAATGGATGATAACGAGTATAACCTTTTGTAGTCAAACAATGTTTTCATGCCAGTTACTGACTGTTGCAGATTCTGATATCGCTGAATGGCATTGACAATCTCCATGCGCGACTTCTGTCAAAAATTGAGTATGTCACACATTTCTTGATATTAAATGGCTCTAGATTAAGTAGAACTGGAGTTTTATATATTTTCATTTGATTTGTCATCTGTATTTTCCCCCCTGGTTGTATTCTTCTTCTTATATCATTCTTTATGCAGTTATGTTTTATCAAATCGCCAAAAGTTGGTGTGGGATATTAATCTTCTTAATGCTGTCATCATTGTACCATGGGAAAACGCAAACTCTGAACCACACAAGATGGTATGTATATTTCATGAAATTGTTATGGGAAAATGTACTCCCTTCTATATGCCTGTCTCCCCGCCCCCCTCAAAGGAAAAAATGTCTTGTCAAACTAATATTAATATTGCAGCAAGGTTGAAAAGTTAGGATAGAAATGTTGAACTATTTTACGATCTAAAATAAAACAAGTAAAAACAAGATATCGTATGTATTCAATTAGTGTTTATGTGTACAGTAGCTTGGTACTGATCATGCTAATATAGCCATGCTCCAAATTAGAACTTGTCATGTTAATTATTTTTTAAAAACAGCAGTATCAACCTTTCTATGGGTAACATGGATGGAAAGAACTGCAGAAATTTTGAATCAAAAACAAGTTATTTTGAGTTGTAGGAAAAAGGCAAAATTCTTGGCATCTTCATGGGCCTCTGTATATAACAGATTTTAAGAATGTTCCTCTTCCAATAATTTTTCACAATTGGAAAGAAGTATTTTCATTTTGACTTCTAGTTTAGTGAATTGTATATCTTATCCACCACGAATTGCAAATGTAGCTCTTTGATTAATAAATGTTTCTTATCATAAAATAAAGAACTTAGCTGAGTAAAAGATTTGAACCATGTTAAGTGAGGTAGTCATTCATAAAGAGTGTTCTTTTCGTTTTAAATGTTATAAACAGATAAACAGGTGCAAACAATGATACTTTTTTCCTATGATGCTATTAAACTATGCATATAATAGTGTTGGAAATTATAAAAATATATATAATAAAGTTCTCTTAACAATTACAAAGCAGAAAACCCTATTTATAGGTTAACATATAGCTCTAAAAAGGAAAGATTCTATAGTAATCACACAATTAACTATTAAGAAAAATAATTTCACACAATTTGCAAAATATCACAGAGAATAATTGTGATACCTCGAGTCTTAAATTCCAGTGTCACTAAAACTTGCTTAAGAGTTCAAGGTAACATAAAGAAAAGTTTGTATGGAATCATCGATGCAATAAAAAGACTAATGATTAAGAAAACGTTCATAAAAAAATCCAATCTTTTCGAAGCAAATTCGAGTGTCAATTAAGTTTAAGTTAAAGAGAAGAAAATGTCCAAAAACAAAGAATCACTTAAAATCATAATCAGAAAAATTTTGTTTTGACCATATTTAATAAATTCTGCCCGCAAGCTATCTCCTCACTTGACCTCCTCGAAACCGCTAGTTTCCTGTAACTGGAAAGGAGGGAGTGAGATAATAAACAGTAAGTTTACACCGTAAATTTGTAAATCATGTTGGGGGGGGAGGATGTTTTATCAATTGCTACTACAGTCACTCCACCTATGGTATTGATTTCGATTGTCACCTACTCAGACATAGGCTACTAAGCCAGTCGCACAAACTGTTGTTTATGACCTACTACTCGAGAACATCATGCGGAGACTGCATTTACCTATCTCTGATGAGGAGATTTGAGGATCCTTCTGTCCTACATTAATTCGACTATAACATGTTCAATCTTAACTCTTACAAAATAACGAAGTCCAATCTCGTGATATCTTTTGCGTCTCTCTTTGTTGAGTTCTTTATAGGTTTGACTGTTAAAATCACGAGAAGAGGAAGATTCACGTTCACAATAATAGAACGACAAAAATGAAACTATAGTAGAATAAAAGATTTGGTAAAAATTTAGGTTAATTTGATTAAGTTGGGGCTTAGCTGGAAATTAGAAATAATAAAATCATATTTTGGGTTTGGACTAAATTAATTAGTTAGCAAATTTAGTTAGAAAAAATAAAATAATTCGACTTATTTAAGATAAAAATTTTTAAAAATTAGAGAGATTGTGTTCTTCATTTTTTGGTTCTGGGTTTAGAACCGAACCAAACCTGTCGGTAGAGCTGTCCGTGGGTCGATTCGGTTCTGCTCGGTTTCAAAATTTTCGAGTATTTAATAAATGGACCCTTCGGGTCTAAATATAATTATGGAACCGTTCGGGTTCGGTTCGGTTCGGTTCGGTTCCTTTCGGTTCCATGCCATAATTAAATTTTTTAACATTTACAGCAACACTATAGACCCGTCGGGTCCAAATATAATTATGGAACCGTTCGGGTTCAGTTCCTTTCGGTTCCATGCCATAATTAAATTTTTTAACATTTACAGCAACACTACATAAATATAACTAATGACATTTCATTCATAACTTTTACGAATTACATAGCCCAATTCAAAATATATAAATAACTAGTTGTCGAATAACATTAATTCATTGCATACAAATACCAAAAAGTAGATATTAATATTAAAATGTCGGTGATCCATATTAAAAAATTAAGGCACAAGGCTTAAAATTATGAAATGGTCTAATTTAATCAATTAATTTGTTAATCTATTTAGAAAAAATAAAATAATTTAATTAATTCAATAAATAAAATAAAAAAAAATTATTTAGTTTCGGTTCCCATTTGGTTATTCGGTTCTTGATCTAGACCCGAGACCCGACCCATACCCATCGGTTCTCGATTCGGGTACCCTTTCGGGTATTTAACTTGTGAAGAACTGCTCGGTTCGATTCGGTTTGGTTCGGGTTCGGTTCGGTTCGAGACTTTTGGATACCCCTACCTGTCAGTTCTCAATTCAGATATCCGGTTCGGTTCGGTTCTTGATTCAGATATCCGTTCGGATATTTAACATAAAAAGAACTGCTCGTTTCGATTCGATACGGCTCGGGTTCCATTCGAGAGTTTTGTCCAGCCTTAATTGCATTTGAAGGATGGGATCAACACCACTATTAGGAATATGGTCCACATGACCTTCGATGATGACTTCGAGCTCTTGTACAAATAAATAGATATGGATTGGCTAGCATTAGAGGACATTAGTTTGATTTTCATTTGCTTGCTTTGTATAAGTAGTACGTCTCCTCTTATTACAACCTTTCATATGTTACATCTTTTTTGCTTGCTGGAAGGTCAGATTTACGCCCCCTTTTCCCTTTTTTTTCCCTCATGGGTCACTGTGCTGGTGTTTTGCGGGAAAAAAAGGATGAAGATACAGAAGACTGACTAAATAATAAACCACCAACGCAAGAAGGCTAAGATAACATATGTAGTGAAAATAAGTGTAGTGAAAAATATCAGGACTTCCAAAGCCAACGAGAGAGCAAGGGGCAGACAAAAAAAGAGAGGCTAGGACCACCATGAACAAAAACAAAACCACCAATCAGAAAACAGCCAAATAAAGAACCAAGAAATGAGATTGAGCCATGAAATATATCCAATTCAAGCCCAATCTAATTATAGCAGGCCTAAACAGCCCGATCAAAGGGAGAAGAGCCACAAAGAAACTTTCAAGACAAGGGTAGCCAGCCGGATTCAGATTGCCAAACTAAAGAAATATAGTACCACGGCACTTGATCCATGGACAACAACAGAGGATGGGGGATGGGACGCAAAGGAAAGTTGCAAGGAGAGAATAAGAAACAAGGGTGAGAATCAAAAGAAACAAATAAAACTTGGCCGGACGAGCAGCACAAAGGCTGCTTGCCAGAAAACAAAATTGATCCTTAGTTTAACCAAGACCGATTAAATGCGCTCTGAAATGGAAAGATTGTATAATAATCACACAATCAACTATTAAGGAAAACATTCTCACGCAATTGGGAAAATATCACGGAGAATAATCTTTTCATATCTTCAACAAAAAGAATCATTTTTATGCTTACTTTCTTCTATGTATTTACTGAGATAACTGTAACTTGTCAATGGAATATACCAACATATCCATGGACACGCACTTTTAACGCATAAAATATTTTGAAGAAGTTTCACTTGCATATATCTTCTGGACAAAACAATTTTTTAAAGTGTTTATATGTTGGTCAACTAAGTTTTCTGTGTTCTGTTCTGTTCTGTAGCATTGGCAATGGAAGAATTGAATGATCCAGATCTATATAGAATCATATTTTCCCAATACTTATGCATAGCAAGTTCTAAATTTGGCAGGTATTGGAAGCAGGACCTATTTCCTTTGTGTCTAATCGTGAAATAGGCTCTTTTTCCTCTCACATGCCAGATCAATCTTGTCTTCTGAAAAACTATATTCGTTCACATTCCACTGAAGATATTCCTATGGGGCTTCAATTTCAAGACCTGTACGATCTCTTCGAAATGAATATAAATAATTTGGAGGTAGTATTACTGTCCTTTTGATTGAAATATTTCCAAACTTTTGTGGTTTAAAATGTGATATCTTGCAGATGAAAATAATGACGCCTCAAGCTTCCGCACCTATACCCATTTTTGAGAAATTCAATGCATCTTCAAGCTTGGCTTCCTGTATTATCTTTGATGAACCAATTCTGAAAGGATTGGAGGTAAGCAAACCACTAGGTGGACATATCCTGAACAGAAACATCAGTAAAGATGCTTTGCTGTATTGTTCCTATCATTTCTTTGCTTTATTAAATTTTTCCGTGCACAGTTTTATTATTGAAGCATGCACCGTTGAGTTGAAATGATTGAAGCATGCATTCATGGGAAAGTTATCGAACCGATTCATGGTTTTATTAATTGAATGGATTCTTTCCTGGATAATGTTTACATCTTCAGTTGTGTACAGGTCCATCTTATGATAAATTACATTTATCCATGGCATCCCCTATGAAAGTAGAGTACGATTTAAACTGAATAATTTGGAGGACTGATAAGTCCATACGTCATGTAGATAATGAAGATTGTGGAGGGATTATTCTATGTTTCTTTGAACATATGGGTGTTCACCTGTTGCATTTAGTTTGGGAAATAATATTGAAACATTGGGGTCTTGAGACTAGCATTGGGTTACTATTTCTGTCTTCTGTTGAGCCTTATCTTTTTGAGTGTTCATACATTTGTTTGAAACAAGAGACGTGTAACTGTTTAAACATATGTTATTCGTTCTTCTGGTCTCTTATAAATGCAGTCGATAGGGAAATATTTGAACATTTATTATTTTACATATACACAAATCTCCACTTGGTTTTCAGGTTCATATAAAGGTGTCATCACTTTTTGCTCACTTCTCTGCATCGATGTATGGGGCAATTCTGGGATTAATTAAACATTTTAATCTGCTGCTGCTTCCATCGGACTCCATCATACCACTTGATGTTATGTCAAATGAACTGAGGACTTCCACATATCTCTGGTTCTCTATAACTACTACTCTGGATGTGATTGATTTGCTAGTTGACCTTGAAGATGGTGTAACTAATGGCTACACACTCATGCTTTGTATTCAAATGTTAGATTTGGGGTATGTTTCTTCTGATCCTCTATTCTTTGAACTCAGATGATCTTGTGAGGTATAGAAGTAAATGATGGAAATGGTTTTGCATTTACGTTTTATTGTCTATATTTACTCTCTTTTCTTCCCGCTACTACTATTCTTCTTAATTCACTATTGTTGTTGTAGTACGTATTATCAGTGTTATAAAAAGCGTAATGCGTGGCAATGCATGGAGGCTAAGCTATGGGCTAGGGGAGCTTAGGCGGCTTATGCGTAAAAATGCGTTTTCTTATTTTAATATTATTTAATTTTAATCAATTAAAAATAATACTTACTAAACATTTAAAATAGATTTATAGGAACTTTATACATTTTTTCAAAGTTTCCAACAAAAATATAAGTTTTAAATTTAAATACAAAATAGTAAGTAAATAGCATAGGAACTTAAATCTTATCTAAATCTTTATCGGACTCCAATTCAATAACCTCTTCATCTAATTTGTCCTCCGTGTCAATTTGATACAAAATCCTTTTCGTCGGGCTCCCTTATTTCATTCTGAGCATTTCTACTACCTCTCGAAGGTTTTAAGATATCATTTTCTACCCATCATACTCCTCATCATCACAACCCTCTACAATCCAAGATTATGCATTAATTACATTACTTGCTAATAGAGTCTCTATTTTGCCCTTCCTCCTCTTCTTGTTTTCCAACATTGCATTAAATTGGATATATACAAGATTGTTCTTCCTGTTAGTGTCAAGTCTATTCCGTTTCTTTGTGTGTATGTACCAAATTGAAGACATTAGCATTTAATAATTTTTAACTTCAAAGAATTATAAAAAAAAAATATTTTAAAAATAATGGCGTGCATAATTGCGCCTAGGTGCGCATTAGCGGTCAACAATTGTCGTTGACCACTAAATAAGACGCCAAGCCACTTGGCTTGGCGTTTTGGCCTCGCATCACGCCAAGGCGGCCGCCTAAGCGAGCCTTTTAGAACAATGCGTATTATGGGTCATTCAGAACTCAATCACTTCCACAATATTTTGACATTTCAACTGACCCCAATTTTTGAGGTTTGATTAACGTACATATTGGCACATTCTCATTGCAGACGATTTTATATTTGAACTAAAATGTCAATCTCTTGACTCTCGAAAAAACCCTAAGTTCTGAGAATCAGACAACTAGCTTAATTCTGATATTCATTCCCTTCTTTTGAGGAACACTGAATTCTTCCATGTTTCTCTCTTTGGAGTACTTGACTTTATCTAGACTGCTAACTTGTTATTAGAAATCTCCTGGTAAGGGTGCTTACGATATTGTAAATGTTTTTGGCTTGGGATGTTATCATGTAACTGCTATCTTATTTCAGGTTTGATAAAAAAGATATACCAGAGTGCTGGGCCTCTGTGAAGACATTGAGGATCACCGCATGTTCACCAAACGATGATCAGCAAAACTATGTCCTTTGCTCAACTGGAAGTGTATTTGGCTCTGAATCTGTAGGACTGGAAAACATGAGTGTCTGCCTTGGCTGCCATGATGAAAATTCTGATGATAAAAGTTCAACTGCTTATGGGTGCATTTTTTTGCATTATGAAGCTTGCAGAAAAATTGAATTCTTTCGTCACAAATATAGAATATGCATAAACAATCTTGATATTAATTGCTACCCATTTATAGTTGGGCTAATTGTCAGATTTTTTGACAAATTTTCAATGTATAGAACATCAATTGTTGAGGACAGGCAACTAAATGTGGAGGGTAAAAATCTCTCATCAATGCCTGGTTTTGATCTTCCAAATTTTGGTTTCTTGAACCTACATGGAGATGGTTTCTCTGAATGGACAAGCATCTCGTTGGATCATTTTCCTTTCGTTACATGTAAAAATTTCAGATCACTTTTTAACATTGAGGATCCAGCTATTGATGTGAGAGCTGAATGGAAGACAGCTCTAAATTTGAAGAATCAGGAAAAACAAAGTCCTGAATTCAGCAATGTGGAGAGAGCAGAAGTATTTTCTTCCCCACTGCTGAAACCTAATACTGGTGCTGATTCTTGGCAAAGAACCTTTAGTGATAATGACTCGATTCTTGTTGATATGAAGCTTGGCAGTATCGCAGTGAATTTTCATGATTCCTCATGCGTTATTGGTACTGTTTCTTTGCCCTTGGCAAAATTACTGTTCTCTGTTTGTGAAGATTGTTTGGATGTAGTTTGTTCTACTGAAGGATTGAACCTTTCTTCATTAAAGTGCACTCAAACCATCCATGAGTTTCTCTGGGGTCCAGTATCACTCAACCTTTCTCCAATTCTAAACTTACGACTGAGGAAAGAGAACACTCAGTCCTTGAAATCTCATCTTGAAATGGATTTCAGCATCCAGCATGTATCCTGCATTTTACCTCCTGACTTCCTGGCTATAGTTATTGGTTATTTTTCATTACCTGATTGGAACCTCAGTACAGAAGGGCCTACTGGCAAGAAATTAGAGTCTATGAATTCAGAAGACTCCATGAGTATCACTTATAATTTTGAGATACTGGATTGTGATTTGATTACACCAGCTAGATACTGCTCTGAGTTTGTGAAGGTTGACATTGAACAATTGTGCATTAGTTTTATGGGAAACGTTGATTCAGGTATGGTACTAAAGGGCATTCCTTCCACTTGTCGGGTGAGTGCCGATAAACTTGCTGATAGAAATCATTGTATTGATTTAATTGGACATAACCTATCTCTATCTCTGTTATTACTGAAAAGTGATATGGTTGATTCGTCGAGAACATATCAGAATATCATCTTGATTGCACCATTGAGTGCTGATGTATGGGTGAGAATACCTGGCCAGTCTGAGTTTTCTGATGTAGCTTCTTCTTGCCCAGCATGTGTTATGGCTAATGTCAGTAGTTGTCAGGTTGACATTGAAGGTATGGGGAATTAATATTTTCATTGTAACTGGATTCTGATGCCACTTCTGTTTCTGCCTTACATTGAAATTAATACTCCTTTCTTTATCTACAGGAGTTTTTGCAGTTGTTGGTTTTGAGGCACTGGTGTATGTGATCCATCAATTTTCCATGGTCAACGAAAAATCCAAAAATTTCACGTCTGATATCTCACAGTTTCTGCAGGTAAAAGAATCCCTGTTAGAAAATGTTTCACTTCAACCTGAAGCCTCAACAGTCACGTTCACTGAGATGAAGTTCTGTATGAAGTCACTGTCATTAAGATTGCATCACTCGAAAATAGAATCAACTTCTTCTGAAGTCGTAGCGGAGGCAGAGATGCAATTTACATGCGCTGCATCGCTAGTGAATGGAAAACCTCTATGCTTTTATATTTCTTTCTGTTCTCTTGCTCTATTTTCATTATTGAGTTCTGTTATGCTTGTGGAGTGCACTTCTCCGGGATTGGGTTCATCAGTTCTTGACATGGCTCTTTCAGTGTCAGATCATGGGGAAAATCATCTTGTTGTGTCACTTCCTTCTTTGGATGTTTGGGCACACTTGTTTGACTGGATTGAGATCTTTGATCTACTTGGTTCATGCATTGAGCAGCCCTTTGTTTCATTGACCTTGGATCCTAGTGAAAATATAGAAATCTCAAGTTGTACTTCGTCTACAAACATGAGGCATGATGCTGATTATTTTACTCTAACATTAGAAAATCTTGGAATGACTATCCATATTCCTGCCGAGGTCAGCAGGGCTTCATCTAGCACATTTTGGAGGCCTCATACTCATGATGAACAGTGTGTGAGTGGCTTCTGTGGCAGAATAGTTGGAAATCAGAATTGCTTTCTTTCTGTTACCTTGCAGAGTAGACACACTGTACTAGTAGCTGATGGCAAAACTATGAAACTAAAGGTCAATCTTGAAAAAATGATTGGGATGATGAATCTATTTGTGGATAAGAGTGAACAGACATGGCCTCTTTTTCAATCATTTCAAATCAATCTTGAAGCAGATATTTTTGGTTATATGATTGAGAATGCAGGCATGAAAGTAGAAGTTATATGTGACAATCTAGAAGTACAGCTCTCGGATCACATATTGTACTTCTTGCAGTTCACATGGTTAGAAAAATCTGAGAACGGGCCTTTTCAATTTATATTCCAGAGTGTGGATTTTACAGCACAACTAAGGAATTTTTCTCTTCTCTTAATTGATTCGAAGGTGAGCTCCATCAAATGGTAAAACTCTGTTCTTTTCTTGGAATGTCTTATTCTTTTTCCTCTCAGGGATTCAACTAGCTTCATCACTGACCAATTTACTTTCTGATCAACTATGGCATATTTTTGCCCAGCACTAAGATTCCTCTTCATTAATTAATAATTTGAAAGTAAAGGAGAATTTCAATTTTCAAGGAATTCGGTTTATTTGGTGCTTAGATTGGAAAGGATAATTTTCAGGTACATATGCACAGTTACATAACCAAACAAACACGCGTTCAGGGAATGTATGATTACTTACAGACAAAAGTACATTGTTGGGGAAAACCAAGAAAAAAAAATTATATCCTCTTGGGAGTTGAGCATTGACATGTAAGCCTCCATGTCACATTCATAAATTGTAGGAGGAACTCCATGGGTGATGAATTTTCAACACTGCCCTCAAGTTTGATCATCTACTGGGATAAAGGGGTATCATAATCTCAATAGACTGAAGAAATACCTAGGCTCTATAATAGTTACTTGAGTGAATGATACTGGAGCAGCATGGCATGATGATAGTTTTGTGATATAGATCATTAAACATTGGGATCTTAAATTCAGTATTCCTCATTGCTGAAATACAGTTGTTTAAGCAACTAGAGTCTGATTAATTGATAAAAATAATTGGCAGTCCTTTTGATTTTTTTCCCTGCTAATATGAGGTATTTAAATTTAATTTAAATCAGTTCTATAAATTATTAAAGCACCAAGGAGGGATGACAGGGAAGATAGACAGGAAACATGATGTCTTAGCTTGTAGTATGTCATCGTCAACTGTCGCAATCATGCAACCATCTTACATTTTCTGCTCACGCATAAATCCTTTTAGTTTTTTACCATTCAAAATATTTTTCAATCTATGCCTAAAAAAAGTGGCTTTAGCAATCTTGTCAGCAGAAGTGGTTAAATTGCAGGTTTCATTGCATTTATTATTTTTAAATGTGTTGCTCACAGATTTAAAAGTTAACTCTGTTCCTCAATTTATTGCTGGCATGTTCTCTTGTTCTTTTCATCTCAAGCAAATTAATATTTGCTATATGTGACGATTAAGTCCTGTCAATATCTTTTTATTTTTAACAAACTCAAGATTTGTTAATGTCACGTGATAATGTGAGTAATTCTTCTTCTTTACTTTCTCTTCATGTTTTTATAGTTCTAAATAGGAATATGTACATTTTGCAATATTCTTCAGTTGTTGATTACATTCATCTAAGTCACTGGTCTTGTTGTTTGAACTCTGCTAATTATACATAGAGGTCTGTGGATATCTAATTTTCATTTACTGAGAATTTTGGGTTATGTATGTGTGGACATGGTGGTATAACCTGATTGATCGGTCCAACATCTGATGTAACATTTCTTATTGTAGAAAAGTGAAATATCTTTAATTTGAAATAAAACCTGTTTCAGATAAAGATAAGATTATTTTTGTTTGTATTTTATCTTTTGTATCTGAGTTGATTAATTACTGACTAGATTAGATAAGGTTTATCTCTAGGTTAGATATTCTCTGTGGATGAATTCTTTGATTGTATGCCTACCTGTGTTCTAAATTACCAAACACCTTTAAATAGGTTCTCATCTTTTACCCTCACACACAAAATATAACTTCCTTGTGCATAAAAATGTTGGGTTGTACAACATTTGTGCATATCCATGATCAACCAAAAGAAAACTTGATCCCTGAGCTCAAAAGTGTGTTTTCCTTGGGTATTCCCCAACTCGAAAAGGTTACAAGTGTTACTTTCCGGAATATTTTTTTCCCAAAACTTCAGGGAGAGAACAATAGTGGACAGAAATTTTGAGAAACCACTTCACCACAATTAGTCCCTTCATATTTTCAACCTCAGCATGAAACTAACTAAACAAACACATAAACCTATGATGTCACAAAACACTGACAAGCAACCCAGAATCTTGAAGAATTCTTGGACAAATTCACTAGAGTTGTGTGTTCATTCGAGATAAGATCCACAAGTAATATAGAGCGGCATAATCATCAGCCCTGTCAAGAATTAGAACTGGAAGCAGCCACTAAGTCACTCGAAAGTCCCTCACATATTGAGCGTCCTTTAAACCCTCCTCAGATTACTGTTGACCTTCCTATTGTTCTTAGGAAGGGTGTAAGATCATGTATCCTACACCACCCCATATCCTATTATGTTTCATAGAACAAATTATCTCCTTAACATAAGAGTCTTTACCTCTAATCTTTGTCAGTATAGAAATTCCAACTAATATACAGTAAACATTTGATGATCCAAAATGGGAGCTTGTGGAATTACCAAGGGAGAAGCATACCACGCTCTTCCTTTCTTGAAGGGAGGATTAGGGAAATCCTCTTGATTGCTGCTTTCTCCTCCGGGAAAAGCATGAAAAATACTTAGAAGATAATCCTGTTCCCATGCAATAGTCAAGAATATAGGCTACAAATGGATGTTCACGGTTAAGTATAAATTTGATGGTTCGGTTGAAAGGTTCAAAGTCAGATTAGTAGCGAAGGGTTTACACAGACTTGTGGCATAGCTATCAAGAGATGTATGCTCCTGTTGCGAAACAGAACACTATTTGAATTATATTATCACTGGCTACCATTTAGGTTGGCCTTTGCAATTGTTGGATGTGAAGAAAGCTTAGAGGTAGAATGTTTGCATGACTATCACACTAGGCTTTGAAGGGGAAGATAGTACTAGAAAAGTTTGGAATCTAAAAATCTGTTGCATGGCGTTAAGCGATCTCCATGGGCATGGTTTGACAGGTTCATGGAAGTTAGTAAGAGTCATGAATACAATCAAGCACAATCTGATCACATTTTGTTCCTCAAACGATCAGTAGAAAGGAAGGTAACTATATTGATTGTATACGTACACGACATAATTATTAATGGAGATGAGGTGCTAGAGATAAATAAATTAAAAGGAATATTTGAGATCAAATATCTTGACCAATTGTAGTTTTTTGGGAACGGAGGTAGCGAGAACTAGAAGAGGCGTTTTGTATTGAAAAGGAAGTATATTTTAGACCTATTGATAGAGACAGGCATATTGGGACGTAGACCTGCAGACATTCCAATGACCCAAACCAGGAGATAGAAAGTGATAAAGGAAGCTAGCGACGCCTAGTGGGTAAATTATATTATCTTGTCCAGACTAGGCTAGACATTTTCTTTTCAGTTAGTGTTGTTAGTGAGTTCATGCATTGTTCTATTGAGGAACATTTGGATGCAGTAAACAGAATATTAAGATATCTTAAGGAGACACCACGAAAAAGTTTGTACTTTGAGAAGAATAAAAATAGAGATATGGAGGCTTATACTGATGCAGATTGGACTGGTTGTATTAATGATAGAATGTCAACTTGGAGGAGCAAGAAACTATCTACTTGAAGAGCTGCAGTTTATTAATAATATGTTGATGAAGTTGTACTGTCACAACAAAGCTGCTATAAGTATTGCACATAGCCCCGATTTATCATGACATAACTAAACACGTAGAAGTTGACCGACATTTCATCAAGTACGAGATTGAAAAGGGAATAATCTCTATGACATATGTTCCTACTGGGAAGCAAATTCCTGATATTTTGATAAAGGAACTGCGGAGACAGAATTACGAAATACTTGGGAGCAAGTTGGACATGCTTGATGTTTTCTCACCAGCTTGAGAGGAGTGTGGAAAAGTAAGGATCTTTAATTTGAATTTGAAATAAAATCTGAAGAAAATTTGTGGTTAAAATATAAGGAAAAGTTTTGGGTTTGCATGTAATATTATTTTATTGAAGGATGTGTGGTTGAAAATAGGAGACTGGAAAATGTATTTTGGAAATAATACCAAACAAGGGCTTAGTTTCAGGTGAAGATAAGATGACCTTTATTTGTTTGTTTGTATTTATTCTTTTGTATTCTGAGTTGATTAGTTACTGACTATATTAGATAAGGTTAATCTCCAAATATCATAACGGAGAATCTAGTTTGTCAGCTAGAAAATAGTTAGGGTAATTCTCTATAAATGCCTGTACTATCTAACCAATTAATAAATGAAAATTTGCAGTATTTTTTTCTCAGTTCCATCCATCGCTGTTTACACTTATACCTCTTTGTGGTAATGCAGTGGACTTCTCGTGGGCCACTGCTGGAGCTTCTTTTAAGAAATTTAATCTTTTGCTCAAATGTAATGCCGGACAAAATTGAGGGAACAATTGGCTGTGAGCTGCAGGTGAACTACAACAACATTGAGAAGGTAATGCTCCAGTCTTCACAAACATTGGGATACTATTTTCCAGACCTTGGTTTTTTAATAGGAATTCTTTTTTCCCTTGCAAATGTTATAGGTCTTGTGGGAGCCTTTTGTAGAACCTTGGAAAGTTCAGTTGAGCATAAGCAGAAAGCATGACGAGAGTGCCCTTTTGAAAAGTGCAATGATGACAGACATCCACCTTGAATCTACATCACAGCTCAACTTGAATATTACTGAGTCTCTTGTTGAGGTATTACATGTTTGGTAGTCTTTTCCTAAGAGGAATTTAAACCAGCCCACTCATTAAGGGGTACTCTGATTTTCTGTTTTGGAGGATTCTTGGTAGTTTGAAATGAATTGGTGCACAAATTTATTATGTTGACTAGGTCAGCTGCATATCAAATAGTTACTCAGATTGTCTTTTATGCCCTTCTCATATTTTCTAGTTTCATTACCACTTGGTTTAAATTTTCATATTGTCTTACCATATAATCATATGCTCAACATCTTAGCTTGTGTGTTCATTCTTTTGATGATGCATTTTCTTGCTCAGTAACTTGTTTGATAACAAATGTAGTTGTAAAGTTATGGAGCATCTGAATTTTATGTATGCATGTAGGTTGCAGTGAACCTGCACCTAATTCAATGCTGTACATTGTGTCATTATGACTTCTAAAATGTTTTGCTACCATTGAATTTCTTTTAGCCAAATACTGGGTAAATTTATCCTTTTAAAGTACGCATTTTACGTGTAACGAGTATTTTCCACGACACGAGTTATGCATCACGTATTGCCATAGAATTCATTATTGTGTAATGATACCAGTGAAACGTGCTGGTGCATTTGTATTGCTGCCTTTTTCTGCTGTGGTAAGATTTTACACTTCATTGCCAAAATGTTGATCTCACTGATTATCTGTCTTTTTTGCTTCGAAAAGGTTGTTTCGAGGGCAATTGAGATGATCAAGGATGCATGGGGCTTTATGGGCATGACAGAAAGTTCGAAGTTCTTAAATTCTCGGATTAGAGAAAATCTAGAAACCGGAAGATATGCTCCATATATACTACAGAACTTGACTACTCTGCCTCTTGTATATAATGTCTGCCAAGGGCAAGTCAGGGCTGATGATATGGATTTGTCCCAGTCAAAATGTGTTCTGCAACCTGGTTCTTCTACTCCAGTTTATGTCAATGAATCTCCTGAGGAACAGCTTTTCCGCTATAGGCCAGTGCAATCTTCTGATCGACTTACCGACAAGCAATTGCTAGAGTCAGCACATCATTATATAATTTTCCAACTTGAGGGTACATCTATTCCGTCTGATCCCATTTCAATGGATCTTGTTGGTCAAAGATACTTTGAAGTGGATTTTTCAAAATCATCAAATAATGCAGAACTCGGTAGGGACGCAGATATTGCGGTAAGTAATAAAAGAGTTGAAGAAGTTGGTAGAACAGATATAAACAGAGGCTTTATTGTTCCTGTGGTGATTGATGTCTCTGTACAGCGGTATACAAAGTTGATGCGGTTGTATTCAACAGTATGTCAAATTCTGCCTTGTTTGGTGTAGTTTTTGATTCTTTATATGTGCTTTACACATGTTTTGCTTTCAGGTTGTACTTTTGAATGCAACTTCTGTGCCACTTGAACTACGATTTGACATCCCATTTGGTGTCTCTCCAAAGGTAATCTGATTCAACATTAAATTTGATTCATTGTTTCTTCTCTCGTTGCAGTTTATTTTTTCTTTTCTTTAGGAGGCAGTGGTGTGGGTGGGGGGTGGATCTATGGTGTGCTTCTGGAGTGTGTTTAAGTAGATTCCTAACCTTCCTTCTTTTCTTTTTTTTTTCAGATTCTGGGCCCAATATTTCCCGGTCAAGAGTTTCCTCTTCCTCTTCATTTGGCTGAATCTGGACGCATACGATGGCGTCCTCTCGGTGACACGTATCTATGGAGTGAAGCTTATAACATGTCAAGTATTGTTTCGCGTGAAAGCAGGATCAGCTTTTTGCGTTGCTTTGTTTGTTATCCTTCTCATCCAAGCAGTGATGCATTTCGCTGCTGCATTTCTGTGCGCGATCAGTGCTTGCCTTCTACTGCTATGTTAAAGAAAGTTTTGTCCCCATTTGATGTTGACATTGGGAAACAATCTTATAAAAGTAATGATGAATTCTCAAATAAGCTGGAGAGGCCAAAGGATAGGTGTCTACACCAACTAACTTTAACTAGTCCGCTTGTGTTCAAAAACTATCTCCCAGAGGCAATATGTTTGACGTTAGAAAATGCTGGTGTTACGCGTACTGCCTTTCTTTCAGAGGTTGGTAGCTAGTTACTCTGACTAGCTCCAAATTCCATGGTTTAAATTTTGTCAGTTTATAAATCAATCTGCTTTTTATTCCTCTTTGGACTACAGTTTGTTTCTATTTTCAGGTTGAAACTTCTCTCTTTCATGTTGATTCCTCGCACGACCTGGCAGTAACTTTCCAATTGCGAGGATTTAAGCCTTCAATAATGAAGTTTCCACGTGCTGAAACATTTAGTGCAATGGCAAAATTCAGTGGGACAAGATTCTCTGTGTCTGAAGTGATTAAGTTTGATCCTGAATTATTGGATGGTATTTATAATTGCTAGTGTTGCATATTTGAGCTGTTGCGTGTTAATAATGTCTAAAAGTAATCGACGTGTTATAAATTGGTCCAGGTCCTTCGTTTATTACCATGGAAAAAGTAATGGATGCATTTTCTGGAGCTCGTGAAATCCATGTATCTGCTCCATTTTTATTGTATAATTGCACTGGGTTTTCTCTTCGTCTCTTGAGCTCTATCAATGATGTGAAAGGTTGTAGCTGCATCATTCCTTCATGCTATAGTATAGACGAGGAAAACCTACTTTTTGAAAGGAAAGATGGTCTTGGTTTTCTATGTTCGAATCTGGATATGCCTGCCACTACAGGTAATACTTGAAGAGTAACTTCCACAAGAATTTACTTTTGCCATAAAATTGTATCTTTTTAGTTCTTTGGCAGACCTTTGAATTCATTTGTATTTTTCCTAGGTTCAACCAGTGAAACAAATTTGAATTCTCCTGATTTATTGGAAACTGATAGTAAAAAGGTTGGTGCTTGCTTGTTTTCTCCTGATCCAAATTCATTTTCTGGTGACATTATGGTCAGGCTAAGTAGGTACCTGCCTTCTGTCTTGGAAAGCTATTCCAAGCAATCTTGGTCTTCCCCATTTTCTCTTGTCCCACCAACTGGTTCAATTAGTGTTCTTATTCCTCAACCATCCATGACTTCTGGGTATTTAGTATCTGTTTCTGCTGTGGCTGCACCATTTTCCGGAGAGACAAAAATCATCACCTTCCAGCACAGGTACATTCTTTACAACCTCACTTTTACTTAATTATCAAATTAGCCTATTTATCAATTTATTTTATATCGTTTAAATCCTGCTTCTTATGATAGTATCCATATTTTAAATTTCAGGTACGTGATAAGTAATGCATGCACTAAAAAATTGTGTTATAAGCAGAAGGGAACTGCTTTTGCTGTTTCACTGGGAGCTGGACGGCATTCCCATATTCAGTGGATTGATACAACAAGGTTTGCTACTTTTTGTCGTTACTAGAAGACAGCTTGATTTTGCCTTATTTTGCCACCTAACACCTTGAGGAAATTGTAAGACCTCACTAATTCTTTGGCACATCCCAGTTGCTGAGATTATGATTTTGCATTTTAAAGTTATTTTTGTTGCTATAACTACCAAGGATTGTTAATTTGTTAAGTTGAAGTGCTTGACATGAGGTCTGCAGTGCATAGATATGCATATACATAAATTGAACCCTTTAGAATTCTGTATTGGATTCCTTAATTTTGAAAATGACAATTCAAATAGGAACAGTGAATGTCAATGATGGTTGAAAAATGGCAATCTGTTATAAAGCAAATAATAGGATTGTTTGATTTTAATGTTCTTTTAGCTTTCAACTTTCCTCTCTAATATACCACTTTCTTTTTCTGATTCATAAATTCCAGGGAATTATTGATTTCTGTTCGTTTTGATGAACCTGGATGGGAGTGGTCAGGATGCTTCTTGCCGGAGCATCTAGGTGATACTCAAATTAAAATGAGAAATTATATCTCAGGTGCAATCAATATGATACGTGTGGAAGTTCAGAGTGCTGATATTTCCATCAGAGAAGAAAAGATTGTTGGAAGCCCCCATGGGAACTCTGGGACAAACTTGATTCTTTTATCTGATGATGATACAGGCTTTATGCCATACAGAATTGACAACATGTCTAGGGAGGTGAGTAGATGCTTGAATTGTGCTTAGCATATCATTTTTGAGTAAAAGGAAGACTGTTCTAACAGCTTGTGCTTTCCAGAGGTAGTTCAACATGGTATCAAAGTCAGCAAAGATACTAGGTTGAAGTCTTGTCCCCCACCCATTTATAAAAATTGTTCACTAGTTTGACCTTTTATCATAATTCATCTTGAACAAAATTTAAATAGATAAATTTGTCAGATTTCTTACAACTAAAGCTTTTAGATGAGGTAGTTCAACAAAGATAGTAATGGAATATTACTACATTAATTATTTTGTTTGCATGAGTGCATCACCAAAAGGTTGTACTCTGAATGAGTTTCTGACTCGTGAATATTCCTGGCTAATGTAGCACTCCAAAAAGTTATCCTTGCCATTATTTAGTTGTTTGGCAACTGAGCTCAGGGCAACTTGATCATCTTTCTCGGGTGGGAAAAAATGCAGCCATTCTTAACAAGCTTTTGATGGAAACTGTATAAGATTGCCCAATTACAGAGATTTACCAAATCTATATTTTTGGAGTCTGTAGCTGGTAGAATCAATTAGTCATTGCATATATTAGGACAGTCTTTATTTGTGCCATTATTTCTGCGTATTTTTAGGAATGGAATAGTTGAATTTGATGTACAAAAAGAACCAAGAGAACGTTTGTGCAACTGCATACAAACGTCTGAAAAAGCACTGCTTGATTTATCAGATTTCTCAAGTTCATTGGGAAAGGATTGTTTGTTTCAGTTATGTAACTATTGTTTCTTGCTGCTTTAAAAACTTATCCAATTTTACTGTGCCAAGTTCAGAATGTCAATCACAATTTTTCAGATTGACTCTATTGATGTTTGGGTAGTGGATGTAGTACAATTATTGTTTTCTCTTTGACACATTGTAGAGGTTGCGAATTTACCAGCCAAGATGCGAATCTTTTGAAACATTGGTTCAATCTTACACTTCTGCTCCTTATGCTTGGGATGAACCCTGCTATCCACATCGTCTCACGGTTGAGGTATTATTTACTAATTTCAATGTTTCAAAAATTAGTCATCAACAGTTATATATAAATATTTTTTAAAATTTTGTCAGGTACCTGGTGAACGTGTTTTAGGATCATATGCTCTTGATGACATAAAAGTTCAGTCATTTGTGTACTTACCTGCAACTTCGGAGGTACTATTATTATATGCTTTATAATAAGAAATAAACATACTAATTATTTGGGTACGCTAAGGTAGCATGCGGTAAATTGCACAATAATAGATTAAGATGGTGTGCACACATCCAAAGGCCTATATGTGCATCCATTAGGGAATGTGATCGGACACTTAGATGAAGAGGGCAACCTAAAATTTCATGGAATGAGATGTTTTTAAATCTATTTAAGCTTTTGTTATGTAACCATTATATGGTCCTTGACAGAGCAGTGGGGGAAAAATGTCTTCATTTTACAACGCTTTTGTGAATCGAGTTGAGAGAGAAATACTTCTTGATTGCCTTTTCATAAACTATGAAGTTATATAATGTGCTTTGGACTTGAGTTTGTCTTATAGTTGATGATGCCAAGATAAAATGCATTATATGTCTGATAAGACAAGTGAAAATTAATGATTTTCAGAAAACAGAAGAGTTAAAGGCAGAGGAAAAGATGATAAGAAAGTGAAGTTGCAAGAGAATAATGAGCATGTCATTTGACTCATTTCCTTCTGTGCGTCCTTGTCCTGTTAACATTAGGCAAACTACAATAACAATATAACTATTAATTGGGCTTGATAATTTTATTCCATAAAGTCAGTCATGTATATACAAGTACAATCCTATTCAGAATAGGAAAACCATATAACGCTATATATTGTTCATGTGTGTATTACAAATTTAAAGATGAATTATTTTATATGGCGTAGAATTATAGTTGTAATTCTATGGTAGATGGTTGCTAGTAATTTATCCTTGTTGCAAGTTGAAATATTTTCTCTGTTATACTGATGAATTCTGCCTTCTTTTTTCAGAAGCCTGAAAGAAATTTGCTCATTTCAGTCCATTCTGAAGGGGCTATTAAGGTTCCTTATATACTTTAAATAGAGTGGATGTATGCTTACTTTACATTTTGGTCGTAGTGAAATCTTTCTTTCTTTCAGGTTCTTAGTATTGTTGATTCAAGTTACCATGTATTGAATGATTTGAAGAGTCTGCATGTTCCTCAGCTGAAAGATAAAAGAAAACCGATTCAGAAGTATGAAACTTCTGTTTGTTACAAGGAAAGGATATCAGTTGACATACCCTTTCTTGGAATCTCTTTGATGAATTCTCATCCTGAGGTATATTTTGTTATTGTAGAAAGTGCTACATTTGGAAGGGTAATAGACATCGTTGGTCACCCAACTGATTTCATTTCCTCAATTTTCCCATTCTGTCACTAGCTTAACAGATTTTATGATGTGGCATACGGTTTCACTTATGTGGCATTTTCAGACATTAGTATGCATACTTGGTATGCCACATTGGCAAATTCACACTTTTATATAAAGTGCATTCTGAAACACATCGGCCAAAATCAGAAATGCACATCATAAAATCTGTTATATATGTTAACAGTAGCTAATGGAATGGTCAAATTGAAATGAAATTAGTTCATTTTATGAAACTTAAATATTTGAAGTTTGGCACTAAAATAGTAAGTTGGGTTACGAATTGTCAATTTTATCCACATTTGTAACTATTATAGGCTAGTCATCGGTCACATCCCACAATCATTGTTAATTGTAGCGCCTGTTTATGTTTTGTAGGAGTTACTCTTTGCTTGTGCCAAGAACGTGAAAGTTAATTTTGTACAGAGCTTGGATCAACAACAGTTTAACGTACAAGTTTCATCCTTGCAAATTGATAATCAGTTGAATATCACTCCATACCCTGTAATCCTCTCTTTTGACCATGGAAACAAGGGCAATCTGGTCAACCAGGTGAAGTATAAAGAGGATAGTACAAAAATGGCAAGTGGAAGTATGCCCCAAATTGCTTATCATGAACCAGTGTTCTCCTTAGCTGTTGCAAAGTGGAGGAACAAAGATACATTGGTTTCATTTGAACATATAAGCCTCAGGTTTGTATTTGTTCATCAAGCATACATATGGAATTCATTTTCCCTTTCACCACTTGCCATATTACTTTTCTTTTTTCATTATATTTTTCTTTTTCCTTCTTTTTTGTAAAAATAAAAAATAAATTCAAACAACCATAAGGGTGGAGTATTTATTAAAACAGAGAAGAAATAGAATTTGATGTATTGCTGTTTTCTGCAGAATTGCAGATTTTTATCTCGAGATCGAGCAAGAATTAGTATTGAGATTGTTTGACTTCTTTAAAACCTTATCTTCGAGGTTGGAGGGCAGAATTTTCCAGCACGTGGGCTCCACACAGCATCAATTGTTTCCTGATTTTGAATTTTCTAGGAATGCCCCTGTAAATGTTGGAAAACATGTGTATTCCACTAACATTACAATGCTTAATCAAGACTACAAAAGAAGTCGTTTGCTACCTAGAATGGTCCCAACTGGAGCTCCATGGCAGCAAATTCACCTTCTTGCCAGAAAGCAGAAGAAGATATACGTCGAATCATTTGATATGGCACCAATTAAGTTCACATTGAGGTTAGTAGCCAGCTGGTTCTTGAGAAGATATACAGCTGTTTGCTACCAGTTCTCTTTTTTCTTTCTTACCAATTGTCCTGTTACACCCATGATACATTACCTCTGAAAATTCATTATTAATTTCTTCTTTCAGCTTTTCCAGCAGTCCGTGGATGCTTAGAAATGGGGTTCTTACATCAGGAGAATCTCTTATCCATGTATGTCCAAACTTCATGAGATAGATAATAATTCTGCAAACATGTTACTGAATTTAAATTTGGTCTTCAACAAGACAAAGATTTCATCTCATTCACAGAATAAAATTCATTGAATATTGACTTTCATTGTTAATATAGGTGTAGTAACTGTTGTCGTGTGTTGCTTATTATTTTCGAAGTACTCAGAATGTTACTTTGTGTAGAGAGGTCTTATGGCTCTTGCTGATGTTGAGGGAGCAAAAATTCATCTTAATCAACTGATCCTTTCACACCAGCTAGCTAGCTGGGAATCCATCCAAGAGATTCTTATTAGCCATTACACTCGACAGTTTCTACATGAGATGTACAAGGTAACCTTTCTTGGCCCAACTTTGGCAAAATATTTAGAGAGCTCCTTTTTGGACGAAATTACGTGCAGAGTGTTCCTTTTCAACAACTACTTGGTTGTTGTATTGAATACCATAGTTATCATTGAATTGGACTCAATACTTTGCAGGTTTTTGGTTCTGCTGGCGTTATAGGAAATCCTATGGGATTTGCGAGGAGTCTAGGTCTCGGCATCAAAGATTTCCTATCACTTCCTATCTGGAATGTTTTTCAGGTATATTAACCTTAACTGAGATCCATTTTCTTGTTAATTGACTATTTAAACCAATAATTGCTTTTCCAGAGTCCTTCTGGACTTGTTACTGGTGTAGCACAAGGTACCACGAGTCTTCTGAGCAACACAGTATATGCCATAAGTGATGCTACAAGTCAATTCAGCAAAGCTGCACATAAGGTACTTTTGGATCCATTAACACTTGAAATGTGGCTCATCTCGACTCAACTTTAATTAGTCTCCACTTGCAGGGTATTGTTGCATTTACATTTGATGACCAGACCGGGACGAAGATAGAAAAGCAACAAAAGGGAATGTCTTCACATAGTAAAGGCGTCATAAATGAATTCTTAGAGGTACTTTTATTATCTTTTTTGTACCATTAGAAATTTGTGAACACGTGTGGCATCAGATATGTTTGGAATAGACACTATTGGTAGGGTTAAACAAGAAAAACTAGTTAACATCTTGTTTGTTCTCCTGTGTAATGCTTGTCTAGTTCTATGTACCAAACGTGTCCTTGGGGAAATATCAATTGTAGTGTGGTCTTATTATGTTTGGATTCTTTTGCTTAAATCTAAGTATGTATATATCTCTTCCTTACATGAAGTCACGGATCAATCCCATGGCCACAAATAAGTTCTGACACTTTCTTGTTTCATCCAGGGACTTACTGGTGTTCTTCAATCGCCTATTAAAGGGGCTGAAAAGCATGGCCTTCCCGGATTGTTGTCAGGTATGTTCTTTAAAGTACCGTTCTAGAAACTCCATAATTAACTTACATGTTTGGAGGATTGGATCGAACTGACAGCATTAATAAATAAAATTCTAAAATATTTCATATTATTGCATCCAGTCCTATCTGGTACTCCTTTAACCAGTATTTAATAAAGGTGGTTTCATTCCCTCACTTTTTGGTACATCACATCCCCATCTCCCATTATTTTCCCTCAGGCATAGCTGTAGGTGTAACAGGACTCGTGGCAAGGCCAGCAGCCAGTATTCTTGAAGTCACCGGAAAAACTGCACAAAGTATCAGAAATCGTAGTAGGCTCCACCAGATGGGACATCATCACTTGAGGGTCCGTTTACCGAGGCCTCTAAGTAGAGAATTTCCCCTAAGGCCTTACTCTTGGGAGGAAGCAGTCGCCTCATCTGTATTTACTGAGACCGACATGAAGCTTCAGGATGAGACCTTAGTCATGTGCAAGGCACTTAACCCTGGTGGTAAATTCGTAATTATCACCAAAAGACTTGTCTTAGTTGTTAGTTGCTCAAGTTTGAAAGATTTGGGTAAACCTGAGTTTGAAGGGGTTCCTGCAGATCCAAAGTGGGTGATAGAATCAGAAATCGGGTTGGAGAGTGTCATTCATGCCGACTGTGATAAAGAGGTGGTACATATTGTTGGAAGCAGTTCAGATGCAACCACCAGACACAACCAACACAATCAGAAAAGAGCAAAGGGAAAGCAGTGGAATAATTTGCACACACTTCCTCTTTTACAGACTAACTTGGTACTTACATGCCAAGAAGCAGCACAGGAGTTTCTTGAAGTACTTTTGTCTACAATTGAGAAGGAAAAGGAACAAGGATGGGGCTTTGTGTATGTTTTGCATCAGAGCAATATTAAGTAGCTTTTATAAGAAGAAACCAACATAATTTATCCTGCAAATGATGAAGTCATCACAAATTTTGGTTGTGTATACAGACTTGTCATAGCTATGTGATTTGGTCCTTCACCATTGCCACGGCGTTCACACTTTCATGGCTTGTTTGGTAGGATGGACTAGATTCAACTCGACAGTATTTATTAACAATGAAAAATAAACTACATTTTTGTTCATTGAATTGTTTAGTCCTATACAATGATGTGTATCAGACATGTACTCAGTTTTGTACGTGTAATCTATTTATGCAATGTATGAAAGCAACTATCTTGTGCTGATTACCTAAGAGGATATTAGAGTTATGTTTACAGCATTTGCTGTCAAGTGATAATATTCAGTAGGCGAAAACTTAAAGAAGTGCATTTTTTTATTTTTTTTTTGTAAGAAAACACCATCACGGCCTCGGTGTCTTTAGGCTCCACCAGATCTGGACAGAGGGGGTTAGGTTTTTCTCCGACCATGGTGTATAAAATAGAAATGCATTATGCATAAAAATGAGGGGCTTAAATCTAACCTCAAGGCCACAAAATGTAATTTTAAAGCAGTGAATGAGGTATTATCTCCTGTAAAAACATAATCTAATAAGCAAAAAAGCTTAGAGGCCTCCCATATTTGTCGATCTGTACTAGGCTACAAGCATGCCATGGCAAATCGAGAGGACAATTTTCCAAATAGCACCGCTGCTCCCATCCCTCAACAGCTAGAGAGTCAACTACCTGATTTCCTTCACGAAAGATATGAGAAATCGTTGCATGATTGAAAGAAACCAGATGTTTGATATGTCTGAGAATTGCTTGGATGGACCATGGTCCTCCACTATGTATGATGCAGTGAATCGCAGTAGAAGAATTTGCATCTATCCATAAACTCAAAGTCCAAATCGATACGCAATAAGGATACCATCAAGAATGGCTCGTCGCTCCGTCTCAAGAATCTGGCAGCTGTCATAGGAAGAAAGAAGGCTCGGATACATCGTCCATCATGATAACCCCATCATTCGCAAAATCTTACTTGACTCATTCATTGGTGTTGATCTTGTAGGATCCCATCGGTGAAACATGCCAGGAAACCAAAATAAGACGTGGAGGCAGTGGTTGGGTGAGAGAAATCCCAAATAAAGGTGCAATATCTAATCCCCTAGCCTCTATTTCTCTGTTCAACTCGAGTAGGTGCCACCTAGGTGAGTATTCGTCACTTTGGCCAACTCGCACGATTATTTTACAATAGCCATAATTCATCAATGGAAAAAAGGAGCTTGATAGACTTAGGAAGAGAGAGGCAGACCAGTATAAAGATACAGCCAGTGCCACAGGTGGAGGAAATTTATGTTATATATTTATACAATAAATATAATATGTGAAAGAAATAATTAATTAGAGAAAGTGCCCAACTGGTGAAAAATGTGAAATTTGTGTGGTAGGTCCGGGGTTCGAGCCACACCTCACGCACTATTTTAAAAAGTC
>CAIGRO010173354.1:0-14449 GCA_903798355.1 Fraxinus baroniana
ATGTAAATTGGGTGTAAGTTTCTTCTTCTTTTTTTCTTGGCATTGAACGTCAATAGGATGTAAGTTTCTTCTACTTTTCTTGGCATTGACGTCAATAGGATGTAAGTTTCTTCTTTTTTTCTTGCCATTGAATGTAAATTGGGTGTAAGTTTCTTCTTTTTTCTCTTGGCATTGAACATAAATTGGGTGTAAGTTTCTTCCACTTTTCTTGGTGTTATATAAAATAGCAACACAAAGTTACAGATCGAAGAGTTCGAATAATCTCATAAACCACAAAATCGTCTAGACTAGTTCAGCCACCAGATCCACCACTACACAGCCAAGATATCACAGAATATAGGCTCAGAACATCAAACCTAAACTCACTCAACACCGTAAGCCCAGATTCACCAAGTTTCCCCCACAGTCAAACCGTAAACATAAAGTTACTTCAATGAGACTGAAGGATTCAACTCTACCACACTAAAGGTCTCACAAACACACAGGTTTCACAAAGAAAACAACTCAAGAAATTGATTCTAGAGAAAGCCTCACGAGGAAGACGAACAGGAAAAAACGCTCAAAAGTCTCCAGAAGAAATGAGAGAATAGAGAGTAAATCGAATGAATTCCATAAACGATTAGAATCCCTCTAATAGCAAAACCTCGAGATTAGGCAGATTAAATCCAACGGCTCAGAGCAGCTGACTTTTACTATGTTTGGACCGGGTTCTGGGCCTGGATTCAATGGGCTTACTTTAGCTGGTTATAGTTATAAAGAATTGGCCGAAGGCCAGTCATCATCGCCTTAAGTGGGTTGGACCATGGCATCACAGCCTCACACTTGGCATGTAGAATTGTCAATCAAACTCCCGTTTTGGTTGGAATTAAAATCAAATTAATGCCAATAATTAATTTTAACGATATATTTCTAAAACTCACGACTTTTTAACTACACAATTCATGAACTTCTATCAAAATTTATAAAAAATCTGATTTTAATCCTCACAAAACATGGGCTAAATGTAAATTGGTACAAGTTTCTTTCACTTGTCTTCACGTGTAGAACTTTCAAACTTCTTTGGAAACCAAAGGAAGAAAGACTACACACGTTTGCCTTGAGCTAAAAAATCAGATTTTAATAGAACTGGATGAAATGTATTACTAAAAAGTTGATAAAATTTATGGATTTTATCAATGTGTTATTGAAATGAATTGAGGAAAATAAATTTTAGAAAATGAAGACCAAACAAAGACTTATCCTTGTTTGGTGGTGACTAAAATTAGATATTTAATAGAATTTGATAAATGTGTAATTGAAAAGTTGTGGGTCCCATGAAATTTGTAATTAAAATTAATTGTTGATTTTGATTTAAATTAAAATCTAAATTTTAATTTCTACCAACTTTTTACATAGAATTTATTTTTTCATAACATATAAAAATCATGGTGAGCCGATGGAAATAGATAAGTAATGGCTTTTTCGATACTGGTTTTCTGTCCGACACAAATACCAGTTCTTCTGAGTCACAGTCACCTGTTAGATCCTTTAAGTTCGACGGAAACCACAATCAGGGTTTATTTTTTTCAGCATCCACGATCCATCATGCTAAGGGAAATATTTGTTTGTTTGCATCTTTGGTAGTTGCCAGTAGAAGTGTACCTTTGTAAGGACCTTTCAAGTGACTGCCATTGACACGAATAATGGACCTTGAGTACTGCAAGTAAGCATGAATGCTTGCACCGAATGCCAGGAAGAGATAATGGAACCTATTATGAGAATCAACTTCGATGTGGGTTACCGTTCCTAGGTTACTCTCTCCTAGGACGTGACAGTAGGAAGATAGTTTTTGAAAACTATCCCTCGGTTTGCCATGTAGCTTCAATAAAGCTAGCACATTCTCCCTGCGTGCTTTGTTGTAACTGACATTTACACCGAACTCACGTTCTTTGTCACGTGAAATAGTCATAGAATCATACTTGAGGTATGAATTATCCAATTTTCCCAAAATTAGTTCCACAATTACAGAACTAGCGGCATGTCGGTATGCGTTACGACAAACCTCTACGGAACATGTGTGTTGATTGTTGAATTTACAGATCATGAAGAATGTAGACTGCTTCACAATCAAGGCACGAAGCATCCACTTGCAATTATCATCCACGCATATGACGGTTAACATTTTCATGCTTGATCTGCTAACCAGAAATTGAAACTTATCTTATAGTGCAAGTACACAAATCTTCGAGTACAACTCGTTCTTGCTGAAGAATATTTTCCTCCTTTTAGCAAGGTCAGATGTATTCAAAATCTTAATCCGTTCACATCCATCGGAATTCCTGGAGTGCGATGTCGTTTGCTCATCTACACCATCAATATTATCAGCCTCATTATCATGTAATGGCTTGTGGAAGTTTTCATCTAAGTGTGCAATCCCAATATCAAAAAAACTGTGCTTCAGGTGCAATGTCTGTTGAGCTATTATGATGATGACTGATCTCCTCATTTTGGAAATTTTGGTTAACATCTGCTTCGACAAAAGACGGATCCGTCGAATTTGTATCTCTTCTCATGCCAAGACCTTGGGACTCGACTTTCAAAACAGTAACGCAGAGAGCAATTTCATTACGTACAGATATGAACTTAGGTCTTCATCTCGCATATTTCGACCAGAGGTATATTCAAGTTCAGGACTTTGAACTTCAATTCAAATTCGATAGGGGGATTGAGAATATTGAGTTTTTTCTTCAACCGTAAAGCAATTCCGGCTACTTTAATACTTGTCGGCACTAAAATGGAAGTGGTTTTGTCCCCTCCCCCCTCAACTTCCATTCGTCATCCACATTAACAAACTTTCGCCCATAAGACATGATGAATCTCAAATTATCACTCATACCTGAAATTTTGGGATAGAAACTGTAAGAAGCCTGTACAATCAATTTATCAACATTTAATACCATTAAATTGAAGCCTACGTTTCGAAATCCATACATGAGGAAAATAAGTAAGCAAGAGTTTCAACAGTTCTCAAGTGTCGAATTCGACATTTAAATTGTGTATCCCGACAGTTTCTAAACGTCAAATTCGGCATTTAAAATGTCGGGTCCCGAGGTTTGAAACAAACTATTCGGCCGTATTTGTAAGAACTACCAAGAACGGTTCAAAACACTTATTTGATTCTTGGGATGAAATTATTCTGAACGGTAATGGTGATAATCAATTCTCTATTCAACATGACAAAATTTTTTTAAAAGGAAATAAATCAATACTTTATTAAATATGGAATATTGGCGAACAATGTGAAAGATTCCATATACCGTAACCTTAAACAAATTTTCCAAAACCAAACAAATCAATGAATAATAGTTTCAAAACTTTGACATTAATGTCACCATATTGTATTTAACATTTACAAAATAATAAGCTATGATATAAAAATATAAACAATTCGTAATATCTAACCTCTCGAAATGGATGATGAATCGTCAACTCATGTGTTCTTAATGAATGATATGAAGAAGATGATTGAGATTTTAGGATTTGTAAATGAGATAAGATATGTGTTAATGGAAGAGGATTAAGGGGTTAGGGGTTGTTTATTTTATATTTTGTACTTCTTCTTTTTTTAAATACATATTATTGAATATAATATACATATATACAATCATTATAATATCCACATTTAATCATCATGTCAATGCATTAGTGGCATTTCAATCAAACATTAAATTCACCTAAAAAAGTGTACCCAAGGGTAATTTGGACATTTCACAATAAAAAAGTAACATTTTTGAACAAATTCAATGCAAATGAAAAAAAAATTGTGCATTTTCAAATATAGTGATGTTTATGAAAATTTCCCAAAAAGAATATAAAATAAAACAAAGATGTGCTCAAATGATTTGACCCGTTCAATTTATTTTCATCAAATTCTTAAGAGAAGTGTGCTGTAATTATTTTTTAAATCTTGATGATCTATGTTCCTTTTTATTTAACGATCTATTTTGAGTAAAATTAAATATATCAACTTTCCTATATCTCTAGGAAATATGCGAATGAAATAACAATCACAAAATAATTCAATTAATTGCTAATCAACTGAAAAGCGGGCGTTGCATCATCTTGAAACAGTGATAGAGTAATGCGAGTGTGCTGGTGGCGGCGGCAAAGGTGCTGTTTTCAGAATTTAAGGATGACTTCCTGAAGGAGGCCTCGGCGGAAGCGGGGCTGGTTGAGACGGTCGCCGCCTGGGTGGAAGCCGGAGTGCTTGAGGTAGTGGCGAGGACAACAACCTTCTCCTCTTACCGATTACGGCTAACTTGGACGGTGGATCACCTGACAAAACTTCTTTCAATTTCCATTGGAAAGCAGTTTGCAACCTTGCAGCCTCCACTAGAAAAGATGACTTATGATTTGTATGCATAAGCATCAGTTCATGTATTAATATGAACATGAAAATATATGAAAGTGTTTTCATTGGAGTTTATCAATTCAGAAGGCTTAATGTGTAGTAAGTCTACTTGTTAATTTATAGCCAAATCCTTGTTCGTTTGTGAACATTTTTCCAATGGGAAAAGGAGAAAAAAAGGGCTTAACACGAGGTGGAAAATATGGAAGTCACTGACGCGTTGCATTTATATCGTATAAAAGGAATTAAATACAAATTGGGGGTAGGTTTCTTCTACTTTTCTTGGCATTGAATGTAAATTGGGTGTAAGTTTCTTCGTTTTTTCTCCTGGCATTGAACGTAAATTGGGTGTAAGTTTCTTCCACTTTTCTTGGCATGTAGAATTGTCAATCAAGCTCCCGTTTTAGTAGGAATTAAAATTAAATTAATGCCAATAATTAATTTTAACATTATATTTCTAAGACTCACGACTTTTCAATTACACAATTTGTCAACTTCTATAAAAAATTATAAAAAATAATTTTTCAAGATTCATCATCAAAATTTCAGGGGAGGACACCCGCACCCAAACCTCGGACTCGAGCACGTGCACATATCGTGTCGAGCCAGTAAATCAGATGGCAGCAGTCTCATGCTGCGCACGTGAACTTTGGATCGAACCCATTAGGACATAGATCACCCCCTTCCCGAAAATCAGAGGTCCTTGGGACCCAAACCCCATAAGCCATACTTCCACCACATTAACCAAACAATGTTTTCTAAGGTTTTATATGTGAGATAAAGTAAACATAACAATCAAATTCTTCACTTTTTCAAGTTCTAAGTGGAAAACTTTGAAATCAAATATTTCATTCAATTTAAAATGCATTACATAATATTTCATATTTCGAAGTATATGTAAGTTTTTTAACAAATTAAATTACAGGGCAAGTAATTTTTCTCCATAATTGTAACTTGCACTTTGTCTTAAATCTATTATAATGTATGTAATATTTAAAAATGATTGTAATTTACACTTTTGTGTCATCTTTTGAAACAGTAACTTACACTTTTTGTCAATGATTGTTACAAAATTGAACAGTAAACAGAAAACACCACCCTACCCCACCTATGTCTGCCAGACGAGTCAAGACATCACCGTCGCGATCAAAAATCACATCCAACGTCTAGTTACTAAATTCTTTCCTTGTAAATGTGATAACCCTTTAGAATTAAGCTAATTATAAGTAAATTTGTATAATTAGTTTGACTTATCAGGAATTCTGTACATTGGTTTGTCAAACTAATTGTACAAGTAACGTCATTGAATCATTCATTTAGAACTTGAGTTTTCAACCTAAAATGGAGATCGATACGGCGTGAAATTTCGTATCTCCATTTCCGACAGACCTCAATTGAACAAGTTCTTGTTCTTAGTTTGTGGTTTTTGGTCACAAAAGCAACACTTGCATGGAATTTATGTATCAACTATAATTAATTGGGTGAGCGCCCCTCCAATAAGGGGCCGTCATTTGGCAATTTTGAACATCATTTTGTACACCAAGAATTATCCTAATTATAAATCCAACGAAACTTCTTCCCACAATTTATTTTATTTCACTCAAGAATCTCACGAAAGAAGAGGTGAATACTGAAGCCAATAAGGAAAGAAGGAGAAAAGGTCGGGTTGGCGGTTTGGCTAATGGAAAATGGGTATCTGGAGAACGGGTGATTTGCCGTGATATTGCAATAGTTTTGAAAATGCCGGATTTTTCTAAATACGGTCCAAGCTACAGCGATGGGCTCATTTCTCAAGTATATTTGAGCTTACTCGTGAAGCATGCAACTTGTAAGTCAGTTCTAGTAATTAACCAATCGTTAGAGAGATCAGGTCGAGAGTCTTGTGGATCCAGATTCGCATAATATAATTGTAATTTCTTACTATCGTTTGTAGTGAATTCTCCGCATCAAAATTCGGATGGAGTTGGTTAATCAATTTTCAATAAGATTAATGCTACTATTAGCATTACTAAAAGTGAAACTTTATTTTCGCAACAAAATTATCTCAAGTACACTTGTTAAAACCAATGAAAATATTTTGTGCATTGTGTAGAAATGCAATACTTTTTATATGTATGATCCAAAACTCATCGATGTAATGGGTCGTGGAGCAAATATATCCTTTAGGGGTTTTCCTGGCACCCAAACCGAAAGTTGATAAAATGAATAGTCAATAAATGCGTGCCTTTTAAAACTGTATAAATATATAGCATCATTACGAAACGTACCTCTACTAGTAGGTTTGTACCTTAATTGTAACACATTAGTATGTATTATGTCAAGTGCATGCTCTACTGTAGATAGAAGAAGTTGGCGCCACTAATCTTACCATGCCTTCTCGCATTCTTTTTGCATTATAACCCCAGTTTGCAAGAGCTGCACCATAAGGTCTCTCCTTGCCTGAACGAAATTAAAGTTGAACTTGCATATTATCAGGGATGGACGACCCTGTATTAAAGTCCAACCCAGGACGTTGACCGATCAACGTCGAATTGGAATAATTGAATTATCCTCAATCACCATCACCTCCAAATCCAATCTAGATTAGCATTCTCATTTTTTATTTTTTTTTAATCTAATCCATCTTAGAATGACCACATTTCATAATGAGGAATGAGGGTGGATTTTTATGCAGACGCCAAATGTATTGGAAATATGGTTTAATGTTTCAACGCTATCTTATTTTAAATGGTGAATGAGGAGAACCAAGTATACGGTATACCTATTATCAGCAAAGAAGTCAGACAAACATGAAGATTTGAACTTAAATTTCATGATTTAACATCGAATATGATAGCCACAAGACCAAAACAATTCATAAAAATTAAAATATAAAAGCATACTCAATCAAAACAACTTACGATTTCACATCTCGCGGGCCGCGGGCGTGACCAGGGGCTGAGTGCCTGAGTCTGCTGCCGAAGACGGGCGAAACTAAAGAGTCGAGAGATTGGAGAAGGTGAAAAATTGGGAATTTATGAATTTATTCAAATGAATGGAGAATGGGATTTGGGTGGGGCCTATATATTATATAATTAAGGATTGGCCCAGACAAATGGCCCAATCCAATTACAAAAAAAAAAAGATGATGTTGAATTAAATGGGCCGCATTGACCCAATTTCAAAACAAAAAAAATGATGGGTTGGGCCAAATTGGCCCAATTCAAAACCCAAAAAAAAAAAAAGGGGGGAAGGTAGTAGGTGGGAGGAAGAAGACGAACCAGGCAACTGCCGGCGACGAAGTGAACTCCTAATTCGGCAATTCCAAACTACTCCGGCTGAGCCTAGCATGCGCGACCGCGCCCCCTTACCGGGTGTTGGGTCCATCCTTACATACTATCGACAATCCCATTACGAACATTACATTTTTCTAATGTCGTCGTACTTGGTAGAGACAATTATTATTTCCAAATGAAGTCCTTTTTGCTGTATTTTCAATATGATTTTGTAATCTGCTCCTAGATCTCAATTGTCTTCTTTTAGTGGAGTATTTCTAACATTCAAAAGTAAACTCACGAGCTCGTCTTCTTTCGTCTCTTCGTTTCTTCTAAATCATCATTAGGTTCAATGGAATTGTCAGATCAATATTACCATTATTTTTAAAATTTAGAACACCACAAGCTTGATAAAAAAAAAAAAAAAAAAAAATTAAACATGGGAGTATTAGAACTATCAAAGATTAATTGATTAACATCCTAATTCGAAGTTCATGAATCCAATGTAATCCATAACGAATTTTATAGAAAATTTAGGAGTAAAAACTATGACTAATATAAATAATTAGTACAAAGAATGTTGGAAACTTGGAATTGGAAAAAATTGAAAATGAATGAACAATTGTATATTAATTATAAATTTATATTGCTAAAAAGATCAGAGTTGTATATTAGCGATTCTGAAATGTAATGAAACTGACTTTACCACCCGTCCCTATTTATAGGCATCGAATTCAACACAAAAAATTCAGTCTAAATTTTGAATTTAGGTGACCATAGCCGGCTCACTTTATTTTATGTCAATCTGCATGATTACAAAAAGCGGCCAGGCAGGCTGTACAACTTAGACGAGCCAGTAGGCTCGCCTGATATCAGCTCACGAGTCGAGCCGTTGACGCTCACACCACCTAAATAGGAATGGCAGTGGTACAGGACGGGACGAGGCGGGATTGGGGCAACCTCTTTCGCCCCCCACCCCGTCAAGCAATTCCCCGCCCCATTACCCATATAAGACGGGACGGGGCGCGGGGCGAGGCGAGGCTCTTGCCCAATTTACTACCTTGTTTATTTATTTATTTTTTTTTAAAGTTTTTTGATAATTTATTTTTATTTCTCCCATTCATTAGATTTAGACAAATAATTTTAGTTGTCATTTTCTATTAGAACTAATAAAATTTCGTGAAAATTTTCATTTAAAGTATTGTATTTTTAATAAATAAATAAACGGGGTGGGACGTTCCCGTCCCTAACCTAAATACCCGATTAAGCGGGTTATCCCCACTCTGCTTGAGGCGGGGGCCGCGAGTATTGGATTTGTCGGATTTTTTCGTCATCCCTACACCTAAATCATAACTATAAAGCCCGGCCCGAGAAACCGGCGGCCCGAACCCTTGATCAGGCTGGCCATATTAAATTGATAGAAATGCACTTTGACTTGGTGAAAAATGGACTTTGATCTAATTAACCGGTAATTTACCCGACCCGATTGATCGGTCTGATTGGGTTTTAAAATTCTTTTACAAAATTTTTGGGTCCAATGGAATTGAACATTGGACCTCTAAAAAAAACAAATGGTTCCTCACCACTTGAACACAAAATACTTTAGTATTACTTGTATGTAATAACTCATATCTAACTAATGAATCATTTATAGTTTTTATAAAAATATTATTTTAAAAAACTTTGGTCCAACATTTTACTTTATTTTATAAACCTAAATACTTAGTGAAAAATAAATTTAAAACTTTAATTATAGTTTTTATAAAAATATTCTTTTACAAAACATTGGTTCAACATTTTACTTTATTTTATATACCTAAATAATTGGTGAAAACTAAATTAGAAATTTTAATTTTGCCCATAAAAAAATTATAATATATATATTTTTTATAGGTTTTTATACAATGACCCGTCGGTTGAACCGTCGAGTCGTCGGTTGAACCATTAACCCATTGATCCATTGCATTATTCAAATCAGTGTTCGGATCGAATCTGACAACTATGCGCTAAACCCCTTGTGTGTTGTATGCACTTTTATTGTCAAACCAATTTTTCCACGCAATACTTTCCTTATTACTCATGATAGTTGATTTGGTGAAATTGCTGATCAAATCAACCGCAAGAAGTTTGACAAATAGACTTCCATTCATTGTGGCATAAATCATGGGATTCTTAAAAAGTCAAATCATACTAACATGCCCTTATTGTGCACTCCATAAACGAAGACAAAATGGTGGTGGAGTTCGTCTAGATCTTTCACTTGTGGTTTATAATGTAATGCATTATCTTCAAATTGTGCTGTTAATATTGTAAATTGTAGGTGAAAATAATTTTATTGAAAGAATGTATGGTTGAAAATGAGTTTGAGGGAAAATGATTTTTTATAGAATTGGACTCAAACATGAGCTTAATTTTGTGACGTGACTTTTAGCGAAGGAATTTCTGACGTTAGAAATCAATCTCTGATAATCACTGTAGAGAATTGTAAGGGCATCTCTAATGCTACACCAAATTGGTGTATGTTCATTTCGTGTAATTCATTGTTGTCGTTTTGCCCTTCATTTTATATTACAATAAAGTGTAATTCCTTTTATATTTTTTTCAGTATTTAATGATTTTAATTTATTTTAATGTGATCATTATTTTTTATTAATATTTATTTGTAAATTCTAATCAAGTTAAATTAAAATTACTCCTTAAAACTCAAAAGTTACAAATGTGATAGTTAGAGATTAAGAAGAAATTAGCATTAGAACAACATAATCATTAAAAAAAATAAAGTACAATACAACATTAAACTAAAACAATAATTTAGTACTCCAGAAGATGATTTTCAGATCCTCCAAATCCATCAGAATATTCATCTACAATATTTTAGTTCATTAAATATAATTTATAGTTTAATAATTTTAATAATTAAATAATTTTTAAAATAAAAATAAATTATAAGAAAATAAAGGAAATACTCTTCATTTGGTATAATAATTGGAAATGCCACTTCAAATTGGTGAGAAATTACACCAATTTGGTATGAGTAATGCTACTTTGCCCAAGTAGCATTACAAAAGGGGGAGTGCCCAAGTGAGGTGGCACCCCCCTATTGGAAGGGGCGGCTGGCCACCAGCCGCCCCTTCCAATAGGGGGGTGCCACCTCACTTGGGCACTCCCCTTTTGTAACCCATCTTGGGTGATGTAGCATAACCCATTTGGTATAAAAGTGAGTTACGCCAAATTGGTGCAAACCATTAAAGATGCCCTAACAATCTCTAGAGATGAATTTTTCAGTCACTGAAACCCCCTTTTCTAACTCAACCCACATAAGAGAATAATACTATCTCGTATTATTTATCAATGTTTGATAGTATTGCATTATCCATAGATTTGTCAATTATGCTAGTTGTAGATTTGTCGGGTGGCAAAATGGAATTAAGCTCATTTGCCAGAAAATGTTTGATACTTTGATGGATAAATCTAGTTGTACAAAAAATCTTACATAATATTTTACCAACTTGACACAGGCAGCCCCCTCCAGCCGCCCCCCCAAATAGGGGGTCACCATGTGTCAAGTTGGTAAAACATTATATCAAATTTTTTGTAAGTGTAGCATTACCCTTCTTTGATTGACCTACACTCACATGTGCATGAAATCCGCGTGAATACAAAATGCCAAAAAAATATTTCCCTGTTGTGAGTGTGTTGTCAGGGTGGGTGAACCCTCCCTGTCACCATAGGATTATTGGGCAAAATGATCATTACTTTGTTGCTTCACATGAAATCAAAGGCAAAATATGAAGTACAACATCAAGTGTGGTCCAAATTGATTGGAAAAAATGGCATTCACTTTACACATTGTTAAATATATTAGTTTTATTTTATCTTAACGGTAGATTAGTCATTTTTCGCATGTAAGTATTTAAAGCTGAATTTTCTTATATTTTCAATTATTCGGTTTATCAAAAATACCTAGTCTCCTTTTGTTTTCCTCTGTATATTTTTTGTATTATTAATTTAACATGGTATCAGAGCCACCATCTCATGAAATTTGAGTAATAAAAGATTGATAAGTTTTGAAAGGAGAATAAATTGCTGTCCACGACAATAGAGCTTCTGAAAATCAATATGAAATTGGAAAACTGAAGGATCGCGGTCAATTAGGAAATTGATGGCGAATTACAATAAGTGGGTCGGTTACTTTTCATGAATTGTGAGTGGGATGCCTTCATTGCAGTAAGTGGGTGGTCATTTTTGGTGAATTATGAGTGGGATGCCTTCAAAGGCCAAGAATATCGGGCAGTTTATATGTAATCGTACAATTGGCTTCCGCTAAATTTTGTTCGATTTTGTTTTTGTATTTTGTCATATTGGTAATTATTTGTTTATTTGGCAATGACCGGAAGTCAGGATGATTCTCTTCAATCTATTAGTGTGCAATTAAATGAGAAAAATTATTCTTATTGGAATTATGTGATGAGAAGTTTTTTGAAGGACAAAAAGATATGGGGTTATGTTTCGAGCACTTTTGTTAAACCAAAAACTGATAAGGTAAAAAATGATAAGGTCGTCAATTATGTGAAGTTGGTAGATAATTCGAAGATTATTACTTGGATTAATAATTCTGTTTTGCAGTCGATAGACACACAATTGGCTAAGTATGGTACTGCTAAGGAAGTTGGGAAACACTTGTCTAGACTGTACATGTAGTCTAATTTTGCAAAAAAAAAAAAAAAAAATATCAATTAGAGATAGATATTCGCGCTCTTCAACAAAAAAATATGAGTATTCATGAATTTTATTCTACTATGACAGGTTTATGGAATCATTTGACATTTACAAAATCTGCAGAATTACAAGCATTTGAACCTTATATTGCCCGATAAGAAGCAAAACGACTTTTAATTTTTTATGGCGCTAGGTGATGATTTTGAGGGACTTTGTGGGACAATTTTGCATCATAGTCCTCTTCCTTCTGTTGATTCTGTGGTTAGTGAATAGTTGGCTGAGGATATACAACTTAAATCTCATAAAGAAAAGGGGAGTGCTCCATCATCTATTGCTTCATCTGTATTTGCAGCACCTCAGATGGCACATGCTAGTATTCAAAGTAGGTCGCCTTCGAATGTTGCACATGATGAATGTCGTTTCTATAAGCAGAAGGGTTATTGGAAGGGATAATGTCCTCTATTGTTGAATAGAGCTAGACGACAACAACCCCCAACAACGACAACATGTTGTTGTTGTTGTCGGAGTCGTTCAACAGCAAGGACAAGTTTTTCCTCTATGGAAAACCAACCACTTCAACCTAGTACTGCAGTGGCTGCACCATCAGTAGATCCACTAATGTTTGAGTAATTTCAGAAGTTCCTAGCATCACAGTCAAATGCACCGCCACGTCCAATGTTTGCCTCTTCTATAAGTTTGTCATCTTCTAGTTCTTTAGGTATATCATCCTCTCTGTAGATCTTAGATTCTAGGGCTTCCCATAATATGTCACCTAATTTATCATTTTTTGTTTCATTATCTCCCAAGTCTTTTGTGTCGATTGTGACTGTTGATGGTACTCTTATGCCAATAACAAGTGTTGGTTCCGTTGATACGCATTGTTTATCTCTCAATGATGTCTACCATATTCCTAGTCTTACCTTAAATCTCGTTTCTGTTAGCCAAATATGGGAATCTGGATATTTAGTCTCATTTTCTTCTTCTACTTGTTATGTGCAGGATCTGCAATCTCAGAAGCTGATTGGGATCGGTCATAGGCAAGGGGGACTTTATGTTTTGGAAAAGCTTAAAGTACTAGAAATGGCAGCTTCTAATGTTGATTTGTCATCTTTTCGTTTGAGTCAATTATTTTCTGCCTTTTATTTATGACATTTTCGCCTTGGTCATGTTTTAGCATCCCGTTTAAAGTTCTTAGTTTCTACAGGAGTATTAGGAAATTTGAAAACATATTATGTTTCTAATCGTATTGAATGTAAATTAGCAGAATTTTCTATGTTACCTTTCAATAAAAGTATTTATGTTTCTGTTGTCCCATTTGATCTTGTTCATTCTGATATATGGGGACCTTCTCCCATTACCACTAAAGGGGGTTCACGATATTATATTTCCTTTATTGATGATTACACTCGTTACTGTTGGATTTTTCTTATAAAACTTCGCTCTGACTTCTTTAGTATTTTCAATACATTTAGAGCACTTGTGAAAACACAACATTTTGCTGTCATCAAATGTTTTAGATGTGATTTGGGTGGAGAATATACTTCTAATGCCTTTTGAGATTTGCTTGCTTCTGATGGTACTATTCACCAAAGTGTTTCTATAGATATTCTCGAACAAAATGGTGTTGCCAAAAGAAAATATAGACATAATGTTAAGATAACTCGTTCTCTTTTACTCTCTACTTCCACTCCTAGTGGATTTTGGGGAGAAGCAATTCTTACTGCTACTCAATTGATTAATAAGGTCCCAACCTCACTTAATTCAGGTTTGTCTCCTCTTGAAAAGTTGTATGGATATGCTCCTGATTATTCTTCCTTACGTGTCTTTAGTTCTACCTGTTTTTTCCTTCGACCTCATGTCGAGCATAGAGCATAGTAAATTATCATCTAGATCTATTATATGTGTCTTTCTGCGTTATGGTGCAAGGCAAAAGGGATATTGTTGTTTTGATCCAGTTGGTCAAAAATTATATGTCTCTCATCATGTCGTTTTCCTTGAGCATATACATTTCTTTACTATTCCTCCTAGTTCTCATAGCATGACTAAGTCTGATCTTATTCATCATGATCCATTTGCTAATGATACTAAA